>CM065681.1:2284179-2289179 GCA_017654935.2 Phymorhynchus buccinoides | reverse complement strand
CAGAGAGAGGGTTGCGCTCGCGTTTATTTGATATGCCATACTAACAAGAACAATAGACTGCCATAAAGTCCTCAGGTTGATATTGATTCCATGATTGGCAACCTAGTCAGTCAATGACAGGCACAGGCGCAGACGTAAGCTTACACACACGCTTACAGCGCACTCTTGCACTCTTCCAAACACGCAGACACGCTGCGCACGCACGCACATACAACCACACACACAGTTCACACTTCAATCAATACCTGATACTATGATAATCTACTCAGTCTTCCTTTTATATCTTTCAACTCAGTCTTCTCTTTTCTATTTTGAACTCTTACTATTTGCTGTCTGTCTGTCAGTCTTTCATTTTACATTGATAACGTCTGTATCATGCGAAACGTCTGTATGTTGAGCCTCAATACAAGGACCAAATACTACCCGAATGTCTTGTATTTCATACCTCATAATACATCGCACCTCACCCAATAGTGCATGTAGATATAGCAGCTGAATGCAATGCTACTTTATAGTACACCGTTCAGAGGTGAATGCTCTCTCTCTCTCTCTCTCTCTCTCTCTCTCTCTCTCTCTCTCTCTCTCTCTCTCTCTCTCTCTCTCTCTCTCTCACACACACACACACACACACACACACACACACACACACACACACACACACACACACACACACACACACACACACACACACACACACACACACACATTTAGATGGTTTAGATTCAAAAATACTTAAATGTGCAAGCCCTACTATTATAGACTCTCTAACATATCTCTACAATCTGTGCATAGACAAACAGTCTTTCCCCCTAAAATTCAAAGAAGCTAAAGTCATCCCTCTACATAAATCTGGCGATACTTCAAATCCATCAAACTACAGACCTATTTCTATCCTATCAATTTTGTCCAAACCCTTAGAAAAACATATTAAAAAGCATCTTTATTCATACCTTACCAAGAACAGTTTGCTCCATGAAGATCAATCTGGTTTCCGTGAAAATCATTCTTGTAATACAGCACTTATACAGCTCATGGACAGTCTTTTAGACAGCATAAATGAAAATAAATTTACTGGAGTTCTTTTCATAGATTTTGAAAAGGCATTTGATGTAATTAACCACACAGTTTTATTGCGCAAATTAAAACTCTATAATCTATCTCCTGAATTAATTAAGTTGATGTCATCATTTCTTTCAAATCGTACACAGCTAGTAATGGTAAACAACAAAACATCAACATCTCTACCTGTCAGGCATGGTGTTCCACAGGGTTCTGTTTTAGGTCCTATTCTATTTTCTATCTATGTTAATGACTTGCCATGCCATATTGATTGCAATAGTGAAATGTTTGCGGATGATACATCCTTACACGATAGTGATTTTGACCCATTGACGTTATCAGTTACACTACAAGATAATATTAATAAAGTCATCACCTGGACACATCTTAATCACATGTCATTAAATGCAGTCAAAACAAAATGTATGTATATATGCGCACGGCAAAAAAGACAAAAAAATGAAATCTCCTTTTCAACCACTATTCATAGAAAACAAAAAGATCGAGGAAGTCGATTCACACAAAATGCTAGGCGTAATAATTGATAAGGATCTAACTTGGACTGAACATACAACATCTCTTGGGAAAAATATTTCCAAGAAATTATTTCAACTAAGTAAAATAAAAAACTTCTTAGATACTCATTCGCGTAAGTTATTTTTTAGTGGGCATATTCTTTCAATAATTGACTATGCATCAAGTATATGGGACAACTGTAGTGATACCAATTTGAAACAAATCAATCGTATGTATAAAAAAGCTGTCAAATTGATTTTGTTAAAATCTAGCTCACTGACTATCAAAGAGTATAACGAACTAAACTTATTAACTTTTCATGACAGACTGTTGTTTAATAAAGCACTACTTATGCACAATATCATAAACGGAAATGCTCCGAAAAAACTTATAGATTCATTCAAAGTCAATCCTCACAGACATAATCATTTGTTATCTTTTCCTAGACCTAGAAATAACCTCTACAAATCTAGCTTCCTATACTCTGGTGGAACCTTGTGGAACAGCCTGCCTGCTACTCTAAAGAAAATAAAAAACAGGAACTATTTTAAGACAAGACTCAAACTGCATCTTTCGAATAGTCAACAGTTAAATATGTAATGGTTATCCTAAATTTGGTTTTAATGTCTCCTAGCCCCATCCCCGCCCATAGATAAAACAATAGTGTGTGAGTGTAAAGCTGTGTATAATATATCTGTGGCCCCTTTTTTTCATTTTGATATGTGGAACACTATGTTGATATTGTATTGCTATTTCATGTGCTTTCTGTTAGTTGCTGTAAATATTTATATGCTCCTTTTCTTTCTGTAAATATTTATTTCTTCTTTTTCTTCTTCTTCTCTCTCTCTCTCTCTCTCTCTCTCTCTCTCTCTCTCTCTCTCTCTCTCTCTCTCTCTCTCTCTCTCTCTCTCTCTCTCTCTCTCTTATTTCTATGTCCTTAACCAGTATAATTTATGTTTCGTGTATGTATGTTTGGTTTTTGCTTTTGTTTATAGATGGCTTGATGGAAAAAAGCATGTATATTTTGCTTATTCAATGTCCTTCTTTAAATAAAATTTTGACTTGACTTGACTTGACTTGACTTGACACACACACACACACACAAATAAGAGCATTGTTACAAAATTGGCCGTTTTTATTTTCAAAGCTTTGAAAGTAAGGCAAGACAACTTACCTGCTGTTTTGTGATGACCTTTTTATGTATTTCTTATCACTCCATTGTGTGAGCATGCCTAACATTTAAAATATACTTTACTCTCTCTCTCTCTCTCTCTCTCTCTCTCTCTCTCCCTCTCTCCCTCTCTCTCTCTCTCTCTCTCTCTCCTATTTGACACACTGCCAAAGTAATAGCAACTAAACTATCTATACTTCACATGAACAACTGAAACTAGTTTATGCATGCTCGGATTAACCATTGTCGGTCATAATTTGTAAAACAGCAACCGATTCAATAGACCCAAAGAACTAATAAACCAAGATTATAAAAACATTTTAAAAGATACTGAACTGACAATAAACAAACGAATACGAGAAAACGATAATTCATGCTCATCCCAAACCCTCTGCCAGTTCTCTCACCTCAGGCCACCCCCCTCCCCCCCCCCCCCCCTTTCTCCCCTGTCCCCCATTCCAACCTCACCCGGACTTTCTCAATAAATCGATTGTTCACAAGGTCCACACAATGCCAGCTTCCTCTGACAATGGCCTGCTCCATAATTATCTCCCTTCTTTCTCCCCCCCCCCCCCCCCTTATTTTTAGACTCTGAGTTACTTTTTGTGTTCAGTTGGGATTGGCGGAAATTTGGAGCCAGGGTTTTGGATTCATGGTGTCTGGTATTTTCTGTCTCTGTCTCTTTTTTTTCGGTTGGTCAGTCTGGTCTGTCTGTCTGTCTGTCTCTCTCTCTCTCTCTCTCTCTCTCTCTCTCTCTCTCCCTCTCTCTCTCTCCGTCTATCTGTCTGTCTGTCTCTCTTTGTGTGTCTCTCTGTCTATCTGTCTGTCTCTCTCTCTCTCTCTCTCTCTCTCTCTCTCTCTCTCTCTCTCTCTCTCTTTCTCTGTTTCTCTGTGTCTCTCTTTTTCTCTCTCATCTTTTTTGGTAATGACAATAAAATTGTCAGTGTTATTGAAGCCTGATGGATCTTCAGGCGATTACTGCTTTTGTGCGGGCCATTGGCATCTCCGTCTGAGTGATCGACAAAGAAGTGTTCAGTGTTCTCTCTCTCTCTCTCTCTCTCTCTCTCTCTCTCTCTCTCTCTCTCTCTCATCCCAGGTTACCCTCCCTCCCTTTATAATTAATGTACAGCAGATATTTGTGTTGATGTAGCAAAAGCTTTCGATACTATTGACCATTCCCTTCTCCTACGTAAGCTATTAGTACATAATTTTCCAAACGATGCCGTTTCCCTTATTGCCTCTTTTTTAAATTCCCGTCAGCAATGTGTCTGTGTTGATAATAAGTTCTCTGCTTTTCTTAATCCAACAAGTGGTGTGCCACAGGGTTCTATTCCTGGCCCTGTCCTTTTCTCCTTATATGTCAATGATCTACCTCTTTTTATTTGATCCTAATGTGATTTATTTGCTGATGACACCCCGATTCACTCATCGCATCAAAATGTATCCACACTGTACATACGTGTACAAGAAAACCTATCAGTATATAATATTTCAAACGATGCCGTTTCTATTATTGCCTCTTTTCTTAATTCCCGTCACTCTTAATAAACTTTTAAATTGGATCGAATTAAACCATATGTTACTGAACGCACAAAATACAAAACACATGTTAATAGCTACTAGGCGTAAACGCCAAAACCTTCAGGACAATAGTCAGAGAGTATGTATGCAAAGCAAAGAAATCGAAGAAGTACAGTCGCATAAAGTGATAGGCATAACGATAGACAATACTGTATCTTGGAATAACCATGTAAACCACAAAAACATTTCAAAAACGTTTTTCAATTATCAAAAATCAAACATTTCCTCAATCTTGACGCTAGAAAACAATTTTTCAGTGCGCATATCCAATCATCAATAGATTATGCCTCAACTCTTTGGGACTGTGCCAGTGACAAGACATGCACTAAAGACTGATAGTCTTACTAAAATCAAATTCTTCAGCTGCTGGGGATGTTATAAATCTGACCATTCTGCCCCTCAAACTCAGACTAAAGCTAAACAAAGGCAAATTAATGCACAAAATAATGGCCGGAATGGTTCCGCGTAACTTAATTATCAAGTTCCCATTAAACAAAAAGAAACATTCATGCAAGAGTTTCCTATCAAGGCCTCGAATAGACTTGTTCAAATCCAGCCTGCACTACTCCGGATGTTCTCTATGGAATTCCTGGATAAATAATTCGCATGTACTTTGTATGCATAACGTGTTTGCTTCCCCTATTCTTTTCACTTTCTTCTTCCTTTTTTTTTA
>CM065681.1:2271679-2279179 GCA_017654935.2 Phymorhynchus buccinoides | reverse complement strand
ATGGGAAGGCATTAAATGTTTGTGTAAGACAGATGGAAAGGCATTAAATGTTTGTGTAAGACAAATAGATGGGAAGGCATTAAATGTTTGTGTAAGACAGATGGGAAGGCATTAAATGTTTGTGTAAGACAAATAGATGGGAAGGCATTAAATGTTTGTGTAAGACAAATAGATGGGAAGGCATTAAATGTTTGTGTAAGACAGATGGAAAGGCATTAAATGTTTGTGTAAGACAAATAGATGGGAAGGCATTAAATGTTTGTGTAAGACAAATAGATGGGAAGGCATTAAATGTTTGTGTAAGACAGATGGAAAGGCATTAAATGTTTGTGTAAGACAAATAGATGAAAAGGCATTAAATGTTTGTGTAAGACAAATAGATGGGAAGGCATTAAATGTTTGTGTAAGACAGATGGAAAGGCATTAAATGTTTGTGTAAAACAAAGATGGAAAGGCATTAAATGTTTGTGTAAGACAAATAGATGGGAAGGCATTAAATGTTTGTGTAAGACAAATAGATGGAAAGGCATTAAATGTTTGTGTAAGACAAATAGATGGGAAGGCATTAAATGTTTGTGTAAGACAAATAGATGGAAAGGCATTAAATGTTTGTGTAAAACAAATAGATGGGAAGGCATTAAATGTTTGTGTAAAACGAATAGATGGGAAGGCATTAAATGTTTGTGTAAGACAGATGGATGGGAAGGCATTAAATGTTTGTGTAAGACAAATAGATGGGAAGGCATTAAATGTTTGTGTAAGACAAATAGATGGAAAGGCATTAAATGTTTGTGTAAGACAAATAGATGGGAAGGCATTAAATGTTTGTGTAAGACAAATAGATGGAAAGGCATTAAATGTTTGTGTAAGACAAATAGATGGGAAGGCATTAAATGTTTGTGTAAAACAAATAGATGGGAAGGCATTAAATGTTTGTGTAAGACAAATAGATGGGAAGGCATTAAATGTTTGTGTAAGACAAATAGATGGGAAGGCATTAAATGTTTGTGTAAAACAAATAGATGGGAAGGCATTAAATGTTTGTGTAAAACAGATGGAAAGGCATTAAATGTTTGTGTAAAACAAATAGATGGGAAGGCATTAAATGTTTGTGTAAAACAGATGGAAAGGCATTAAATGTTTGTGTAAAACAGATGGAAAGGCATTAAATGTTTGTGTAAAACAGATGGAAAGGCATTAAATGTTTGTGTAAGACAGATGGAAAGGCATTAAATGTTTGTGTAAAACAGATGGAAAGGCATTAAATGTTTGTGTAAAACCAAGATGGAAAGGCATTAAATGTTTGTGTAAAACCAAGATGGAAAGGCATTAAATGTTTGTGTAAGACAAATAGATGGGAAGGCATTAAATGTTTGTGTAAGACAAATAGATGGGAAGGCATTAAATGTTTGTGTAAGACAAATAGATGGAAAGGCATTAAATGTTTGTGTAAGACAAATAGATGGGAAGGCATTAAATGTTTGTGTAAAACAGATGGAAAGGCATTAAATGTTTGTGTAAAACAAAGATGGAAAGGCATTAAATGTTTGTGTAAAACAGATGGAAAGGCATTACATGTTTGTGTAAAACAGATGGAAAGGCATTAAATGTTTGTGTAAAACAGATGGAAAGGCATTAAATGTTTGTGTAAAACAAAGATGGAAAGGCATTAAATGTTTGTGTAAAACCAAGATATCAAGGCGTTACGCGTTCATGTATTTTGTGCACTTATATAACAACATTTTCAAGAATAATCATTCATTAACAAACACGCACATGCGTTAGCACGCGCACACAGCGAGAGACAGACACAGACATAGGCTGAGACAGAGAAAGAGATATCCCTACATGTAGGCTTGGTGAGGGGGAGGGGGAAGGAGGGAAGGAATGGAGGAAAAAAAGCTCAGTTTTAGCCAAACATGAGAATGTTGTCATGTAATAACTTGAAAACACAACAATTCTTTATAAATAAATCATTGCAACAAATTGGGTACATCGACCACTTACGACGAATTTAATGTTTAACCCTTTCACCGCCAAAATCTCATTTTAGCACCACAGTGATTTAACACCTATGTCACTAAAAGGCATCAAATTGGGGTCTATTATCTAAAGACCCTATTGTCTTAGTTTTGGGTAGTAACGTCATCCCGGCCATAGACCATAATGGGACATTACAGCTATGAACCACTTATATTACATTGTCCTTTTATAGCTTGTTCTGTATTTACGATCACAGTTGTCAGTCAAGAGCTTTCAAAGCAATGATGATTGATCATAATTTATGATGATAAAAATCTGATTTGCATGTGGAGCCTGTTAAGCTGGAGTGACTTTCACGGGATGTCGCTCTGCGCGCGCATTACGTTTGCGCCAAAGGGGGTCTAATTAAGAAACGACTTTACAAAATGTTTGCAGAAGAGAGCTACAAGCTGTTGGTTTGATTAATCCAAAAAATATATATTAATTTAACCAAACCTTAATGGGCCAATCAAAAACAAGAAATGTATTAACCCTGTGCAAGTCACGTGATAGTTTGCCGAGATCAACCTCTCGAACTAGAGTGCTGACGTTCGCAAACTATCAGCAAACGAACGTGTTTCTTATGACCGTTTTTGCCGGTCAACTAATAATAACTTGCCAGTACATAAATTACGCTATGATAATATACACAAAAGTGGAAGAATCTGTGAAAAGTGTAATGTACATGATGTGGCAGATGAGTTCCATTATTTGTTTGTTTGTCCCTTTTTCAATGTTGAAAGAAATAGATATCTTCCGCGGTATTTTTTTGTGCGACCAAATGCGTCTAAATTTAGTGCTTTGTTTGTCTCAAGAAATAAGAAACTTTTGATTAAGCTTAAGCATTTCGTTACAGCTATAAACAGTTCTTTTCGATTATTTATAAGGATAAAATGTCACATGTCTTATCTTTTTATTATGGTACAAGTATTGTCCATGATGTTACATATCTACTTGTTGATATTGTTTGTCGTTTCTGATAGTAATTAGTATAAACATCACTCTGTATTGATGTTTGAGTGTTTAAATATGTGGGTGCTTTGTTTTATATGTCTGTGCCCCAAGTGGTTATGAAATAAACCATTTGCCTTGCCTTGCCGAATCGCGCGAACCACTATGAGCGTTCGCTCTTGTGAAGCACCCTGCAGGTATATTCCAGTCGCCATTTCAGGGATATGTGGGCTGTTCACTACAGGTTGGCAACGGTCCTGCCATTTGTAATCTATAAAACATACAGGTATAATGGTGGCACCAAAGAAAACTTCATTCCTTAACGCATTTGCTTGCACACTATCATTGTGATGTCATGTCCTACGTGACTGTATGACGCCATTCATAATATGATGCAAGTGCATGTGGGGAAAAAATCCTGGATTCTTGAACTGACTTGTTCACTTGCTTTAACTTCATAGGGAGGAAACTTAGGAACTATTATATGAAAATTCATTCCGATTTGACAAATATTTATGTCCGATTGTGTACTTCTTATTGCACCATTTCCAAATGTGTTGAAGTTTTCAATCCTGGAAAACACAGCTTCCAAAAATGTCACCCTCTAGTTCACATTTTTGCAGTCCTGAACGTGCAAAACATGTACTTTTTGAATAAACTGACTAATAAAGAGTGACAATTCTTTGAGTACAATAGTAAAGATAAAGATCCACATTTGACACTGATAGAAAGAAATGAGATGAGTGACAATTCTTTGAGTACAATAGTAAAGATAAAGATCCACATTTGACACTGATAGAAAGAAATGAGATGTGTGACAATTCTTTGAGTACAATAGTAAAACTAAAGATCCACATTTGACACTGATAGAAAGAAATGAGATGAGTGACAACTCTTTGAGTACAATAGTAAAACTAAAGATCCACATTTGACACTGACAGAAAGAAGTGAGATGAGTGACAATTCTTTGAGTACAATAGTAAAACTAAAGATCCACATTTGACACTGACAGAAAGAAGTGAGATGAGTGACAACTCTTTGAGTACAATAGTAAAACTAAAGATCCACATTTGACACTGATAGAAAGAAATGAGATGAGTGACAATTCTTTGAGTACAATAGTAAAACTAAAGATCCACATTTGACACTGATAGAAAGAAATGAGATGAGTGACAACTCTTTGAGTACAATAGTAAAGATAAAGATCCACATTTGACAATGATAGAAAGAAATGAGATGAGTGACAATTCTTTGAGTACAATAGTAAAACTAAAGATCCACATTTGACACTGATAGAAAGAAATGAGATGTGTGACAATTCTTTGAGTACAATAGTAAAACTAAAGATCCACATTTGACACTGATAGAAAGAAGTGAGATGAGTGACAATTCTTTGAGTACAATAGTAAAACTAAAGATCCACATTTGACACTGATAGAAAGAAATGAGATGAGTGACAATTCTTTGAGTACAATAGTAAAACTAAAGATCCACATTTGACACTGATAGAAAGAAATGAGATGAGTGACAATTCTTTGAGTACAATAGTAAAACTAAAGATCCACATTTGACAATGATAGAAAGAAATGAGATGAGTGACAATTCTTTGAGTACAATAGTAAAACTAAAGATCCACATTTGACACTGATAGAAAGAAATGAGATGAGTGACAATTCTTTGAGTACAATAGTAAAACTAAAGATCCACATTTGACACTGATAGAAAGAAATGAGATGAGTGACAACTCTTTGAGTACAATAGTAAAGACTAAAGATCCACATTTGACAATGATAGAAAGAAATGAGATGAGTGACAATTCTTTGAGTACAATAGTAAAACTAAAGATCCACATTTGACAATGATAGAAAGAAATGAGATGAGTGACAACTCTTTGAGTACAATAGTAAAACTAAAGATCCACATTTGACACTGATAGAAAGAAATGAGATGAGTGACAATTCTTTGAGTACAATAGTAAAACTAAAGATCCACATTTGACACTGATAGAAAGAAATGAGATGAGTGACAACTCTTTGAGTACAATAGTAAAACTAAAGATCCACATTTGACACTGATAGAAAGAAATGAGATGAGTGACAATTCTTTGAGTACAATAGTAAAGATAAAGATCCACATTTGACACTGATAGAAAGAAATGAGATGAGTGACAATTCTTTGAGTACAATAGTAAAGATAAAGATCCACATTTGACACTGATAGAAAGAAATGAGATGTGTGACAATTCTTTGAGTACAATAGTAAAACTAAAGATCCACATTTGACACTGATAGAAAGAAATGAGATGAGTGACAATTCTTTGAGTACAATAGTAAAACTAAAGATCCACATTTGACACTGATAGAAAGAAATGAGATGAGTGACAACTCTTTGAGTACAATAGTAAAACTAAAGATCCACATTTGACACTGATAGAAAGAAATGAGATGAGTGACAACTCTTTGAGTACAATAGTAAAACTAAAGATCCACATTTGACACTGATAGAAAGAAATGAGATGAGTGACAATTCTTTGAGTACAATAGTAAAACTAAAGATCCACATTTGACACTGATAGAAAGAAATGAGATGAGTGACAACTCTTTGAGTACAATAGTAAAACTAAAGATCCACATTTGACACTGATAGAAAGAAATGAGATGAGTGACAATTCTTTGAGTACAATAGTAAAGATAAAGATCCACATTTGACACTGATAGAAAGAAATGAGATGAGTGACAATTCTTTGAGTACAATAGTAAAACTAAAGATCCACATTTGACACTGACAGAAAGAAGTGAGATGAGTGACAACTCTTTGAGTACAATAGTAAAACTAAAGATCCACATTTGACAATGATAGAAAGAAGTGAGATGAGTGACAATTCTTTGAGTACAATAGTAAAACTAAAGATCCACATTTGACACTGATAGAAAGAAATGAGATGAGTGACAATTCTTTGAGTACAATAGTAAAACTAAAGATCCACATTTGACACTGATAGAAAGAAATGAGATGAGTGACAACTCTTTGAGTACAATAGTAAAACTAAAGATCCACATTTGACACTGATAGAAAGAAATGAGATGAGTGACAATTCTTTGAGTACAATAGTAAAACTAAAGATCCACATTTGACACTGATAGAAAGAAATGAGATGAGTGACAACTCTTTGAGTACAATAGTAAAACTAAAGATCCACATTTGACACTGATAGAAAGAAATGAGATGAGTGACAACTCTTTGAGTACAATAGTAAAGATAAAGATCCACATTTGACACTGATAGAAAGAAATGAGATGAGTGACAACTCTTTGAGTACAATAGTAAAACTAAAGATCCACATTTGACACTGATAGAAAGAAATGAGATGAGTGACAATTCTTTGAGTACAATAGTAAAGATAAAGATCCACATTTGACACTGATAGAAAGAAATGAGATGAGTGACAACTCTTTGAGTACAATAGTAAAGATAAAGATCCACATTTGACACTGATAGAAAGAAATGAGATGAGTGACAATTCTTTGAGTACAATAGTAAAACTAAAGATCCACATTTGACAATGATAGAAAGAAATGAGATGAGTGACAACTCTTTGAGTACAATAGTAAAACTAAAGATCCACATTTGACACTGATAGAAAGAAATGAGATGAGTGACAATTCTTTGAGTACAATAGTAAAACTAAAGATCCACATTTGACAATGATAGAAAGAAATGAGATGAGTGACAACTCTTTGAGTACAATAGTAAAGATAAAGATCCACATTTGACACTGATAGAAAGAAATGAGATGAGTGACAACTCTTTGAGTACAATAGTAAAGATAAAGATCCACATTTGACAATGATAGAAAGAAATGAGATGAGTGACAACTCTTTGAGTACAATAGTAAAGATAAAGATCCACATTTGACACTGATAGAAAGAAATGAGATGAGTGACAATTCTTTGAGTACAATAGTAAAACTAAAGATCCACATTTGACACTGATAGAAAGAAATGAGATGAGTGACAATTCTTTGAGTACAATAGTAAAACTAAAGATCCACATTTGACACTGATAGAAAGAAGTGAGATGAGTGACAATTCTTTGAGTACAATAGTAAAACTAAAGATCCACATTTGACACTGATAGAAAGAAATGAGATGAGTGACAACTCTTTGAGTACAATAGTAAAACTAAAGATCCACAGTTGACACTGATAGAAAGAAATGAGATGAGTGACAACTCTTTGAGTACAATAGTAAAACTAAAGATCCACATTTGACAATGATAGAAAGAAGTGAGATGAGTGACAATTCTTTGAGTACAATAGTAAAAATAATGCATAGATATCTTCTCGAGTGAAAAAGTTCGCAACAACATTTCCTATGTGATTCTACTTTTGCATGAAAACACTAGTGCCTACAAGGTCAAGGTCGCCGTGACCTTCCAAGAAGAGTAAGGTAATCAATGTTTGAACCACCTATTCTACAGACTTCACTTAGCTCCACATGACTTTCAATTTCTTTTTATCATTTTACA
>CM065681.1:2259179-2269179 GCA_017654935.2 Phymorhynchus buccinoides | reverse complement strand
AATTATTTCAGTGAACTTATTAAATCAAAGAAAGATTCTAAGTCTATATGGAAAGCGATCAACGAACTTTCGTGCAAGAAATCAAAGTTTTCCCCTACTGTATGTAATGATCTAACTGCTCAGCTACTAAATGAACATTTTACCTCAATTGTAGAAAGAACCATTAAAATTGACAAAACACAGTCTAACGATATGCATCTGTTAAAACAGTTTTGTAATGATAAAGTTGTCCAATCTAAGCAGACTTTCCCTTTTATTAGTGTGCATGAAGTTTACAAGGAACTATGTAAACTAAAACAGTCCCGTTCTTATGGTCTTGATGGTCTAGACAGCAAAATTGTGATGCTGTCTGCACCTATTATTACAGAACACATCACCTACATATACAACCTCTGTATAGATACAAATTGCTTTCCACAAGCCTTTAAAGAAGCCAAAGTTCTTCCTTTTTTAAAATCTACAAATGGATGCTGAAAGACAGGACAAATGGATGTTGAAATACAGGACATATGGATGCTGAAAGACAGGACAAATGGATGCTGAAAGACAGGACAAATGGATGCTGAAAGACAGGACAAATGGATGTTGAAATACAGGACATATGGATGTTGAAATACAGGACATATGGATGCTGAAAGACAGGACAAATGGATGCTGAAAGACAGGACAAATGGATGCTGAAAGACAGGACAAATGGATGTTGAAATACAGGACATATGGATGTTGAAATACAGGACATATGGATGCTGAAAGACAGGACAAATGGATGCTGAAAGACAGGACAAATGGATGCTGAAAGACAGGACAAATGGATGCTGAAAGACAGGACAAATGGATGCTGAAAGACAGGACAAATGCATGCTGCGATACGGTACAAATGGATGCTGAAAGACAGGACAAATGGATGCTGAAAGACAGGACAAATGGATGCTGAAATACAGGACATATGGATGCTGAAAGACAGGACAAATGGATGCTTTTAAAGAAGCCAAAGTTCTTCCTTTTTTAAAATCTGGAGATCCATCTGATCCCTCAAATTACCGGCCCATATCAATATTATCGATACTGTCAAAACCCCTTGAAAGACATCTCAAACAACACATTCAGTCTCATTTAACTAAGTATGACTTATTTTACACTAATCAAAAAATGGTTTCAGGGAAAAGCATTCTTGTCACACAATGCTCACAAACATTATAGAAGAATGGTATCTTAACATTAACAATGACTTATTCACTGGCTCACTTTTTGTCGATTTCGCCAAAGCCTTTGACACGATTGATCACACCCTTCTTTTAAGAAAACTTACTTTGTATGGCCTACATTCCAACTCCGTTAACATGATAGCATCCTTCCTTAACAATAGAACACAGACTGTTTCCCAAGATTTTATAATGTCGTCCTCTATGCCTATCAAATATGGAGTCCCCCAAGGATCTGTCTTAGGGCCTATCTTATTCTCAATTTATATTAATGATTTACCCCTTCACTTAAAATCTCAATGTGAACTCTTTGCTGACGACACAACCCTTCATACTAAGGACAAAAATCCAAATAAGGTTTGTTCCTTCCTTCAAAATGACATAGATAATCTTACAGCATGGACAGAAAATAATAATATGGCAATTCATCCAAGTAAATCTAAATTTATGTTAATAACTACTCGGCAAAAACGCCAAAACTTAAAAGATACCCTACCCAAACTCAAAATTTATAATAATTTTCTGGAAGAAATAGATTCCTGTAAATTACTAGGTGTAACTATCGACAATAATTTATCATGGTCCAAGCACATTTCTGCCATCTGTAAAAATATAGCGAAGAAAGTATTCCAACTAAACAGAATAAAGCACTTCCTCGACATCCATACTCGAAAACTCTTTTTTAATGCATACATTCAGCCTGAAATAGATTATGCTTCTACTTGTTGGGATCTTGCTAGCGAAAACTGCTTAAAGCCACTGAAAAGACTCTACAAACGTGCTCTAAAAATTGTTCTTCTTAAGCCTTCTTCACTTCAAAATAGCGATTATAAGGAACTAGGCATTCTTCCATTAGACTACAAATTTTACCTCAACAAAGCTATTTTCATGTACAAAATTGTGAATAAACTGACACCGGCCTATCTATGCAAACGATTTCCTATTACTAACATTCGTAGCAAAAATATAATTTATATTCCTCGCCCTAGAACAAACCTGTTTATGACCTCCCTTACATACTCCGGTAGCAAATTATGGAATGAATTAGAAAATTGCAATAAAAACCTAATAAGTGTCTCATCCTTTAAAAGAACATATCACAAACACCTCTTAGAAAAGTTTTAAGCTATTAACTTCCTATAAATATTCGCTGTTTGTTTAGAAATAATAATGACTTTACGTAAATATAATGTTTCTCTATAACGTGGGGTTACTAGTGTATTGTATTCTATCATTGGACCATGAGCGTATTTGCACCTGTGTGTTCGAACACACCACGAGAGACTAGGTATGCATGTTTTGGTATAGTTATAGGATATGCTGTATGTTTTGTGTGTGTGCGAGTACGTGAACGAGCTCTTCGTTTGAGCTTGAATTTTTTTTCGCATGTTCTTCAATTTACTGTGAACATGCCTGTTGTTATTTTCTATTCTTGTTATGCATTTTTTACTTTTCTTTTGTTTTCCTTTTCTTCTTATTTGGCTTTTCTTTTTCCCCTCGAGGGCATGGTGTAAAGAAGCTTGAGCTTATCCGTTTACCCTCATTAAACATTCGTATTCGTATTCGTATTCGTATTCTGTATGTGTGTGTGTATGTGTGTGCATGTGTGTGTGTGTGTGTGTGTGTGTGTGTGTGTGTGTGTGTGTGTGTGTGTGTGTGTGTGTGAGTGAGGGTGTGTGTGTGGGTATGTGTGTGTGTATGCGTATGTGTGTGTGTGTGAGAGAGAGCGAGTGCGAGAGAGAGAGGGGGGGTGAGTGAGTGAGTGAGAGAATGAGAGAGAGAGAGAGAGAGAGAGAGAGAGAGAGAGAGAGAGAGAGAGAGAGAGAGAGAGAGAGAGAGAGAGAGAGAGAGAGAGAGAGAGAGAGATTGTTTGTATGAGTGTACGAGTGGGAGCTGCATGCGTGTGCGTGCATGCGAATGATACGATTGTGTGAGCTTGCGAACGTGTGTACATGTCTAAGTATGAATGTATTTACGTATGTGTGTATATGCATATGTAAGTGTGCGGGTGCGGTGTGTGTATGTGTGCTTAGGCTCACGTATGTGCATTTATTAGCATGTGTGTATCCGGGTATGTGTACATGTGTGTGTGTGTGTGTGTGTGTGTGTGTGTGTGTGTGTGTGTGTGTGTGTGTGTGTGTGTGTGTGTGTGTGTGAGTGTATGTGATACAGAGAGGGGGAGTGAAAGGGGGGGGGGGGGTGAGAGAGAGAGAGAGAGAGAGGAGAGAGAGAGAGAGAGAGAGAGAGAGAGAGAGAGAGAGAGAGAGAGAGAGAGAGAGAGAGAGAGAGAGAGAGAGATTACTATGTAGTATGATGTTGTTTTGTTTATGCTATTGTTGAATTATGCATTTGTGGTCTCCTGTTTATTATCGATTTGTATTTCCGTGCATTACCTTATTATTTTGATTGTTATTTAATGTGTTGTATTACTGTTTCTATTATTGTTAAATTTTGCCCTTGGCCTTGTGTTTTCGCTTGTTCATGGATTCCTTTTGTTTGAGGACCTCATGAAAAGAAGCATTTTATGCTTATTGAGCTATTCCTCATTAAAGATTTCAAGTTTCAAGTTTCTCTCTCTCTCTCTCTCTCTCTCTCTCTCTCTCTCTCTCTCTCTCTCTCTCTCTCTCTCTCTCTCTCTCTCTACTTTTCACCTAAAAGAATACTAACAAAAACATTACCTTCGCTCCCATCAATCTACCCCCTCCCCCAACCACCCCCTCCCCCAACCACCCCCTACCACCAATACTTCATGGGCAGTCAAAAACAGGAAATTGCTAACGCGTTCAGTTATGCCCTTTTATTGATTTTCTCTGCCGAAGTTTGCCGAGTGTGTCCGGAAACAGCCGAGGTGTGGGGCGGATGTGGATGACAGCGACAGACGACAGAGGCGTCGATCTGCCAAGTGGAAATTAAAGACCCACTACTGCCAGAAAACCGATTTACAAATTTTTATTCCATGATGGAGTATTTTGTATGTCCTGTGTAATGCAACCTCATTAGTTAACAAAATTATTCTTCCTAATATCTCACATTTAGAGGTGCCTCAATTTTCATAAATTGAAAACCAACTGTCAGGAAACGTATGTGTATGTGGATTTGTGCATGTATGTTTGCAAATGTGTGCTTGTGTGTGTTTATGTGTGTATGCGTTTATGCGGGCATGTGAGTAATGTGTGCATGCATGTATGCATGCGTGTGTGTGTGTGTGTGTGTGCGTGTGTGTGTGTGTGTGTGCGCGCGCGCGTCCGTGTGTGTGTGTGCGTGTGTGTGTGTGTGTGTGCGTGTGTGCGCGCGTGCATATGTGTGTGTCTGCATGCGCGTGTGTTTTAATCAAAGTGAATACCAACTCAGCTTTGTCTTTTTTGTCATTGCATGTCCCAAGAAGTTTTTGGCTGCCTTGTTAGTTTTGATGTTCAATGCAGGGTTAGTATGTGCTCACTATATTTTTTACCAGCCCTCGCATTTATTTTGAAATCTGCTCAGTCTTTTCTTTTTTTCCTATTTCAATCTATGATCTTTTCTTTGCTGTCTTTCATTTTCACTTGATAACGAGGATTTATTCCTTGAAACGTTGTGTTTTTCTCTTATCACAAAGGACAAAACAACCTGTTTAGTTCAGCGGTTTTTTCTTTTGTGTGTCAGGAAACGATTTACGAATTATTGCACCATGATGGAGTATTGTTTTATATCCTGTGCAAAGAGGAATGGGATAAACCCTTGCGAAGAAGCCTTTACCCAGCACACTCATATTTTCATGCACTTCTGTTTTAACAAATTGGTACCATGGTGCATTGCCAATTTAGGCTCCTCTAGTGTAGTTCAAACTGAATTCAGGCTTACAAATAAGTCGTTTGAAATGAAATATGGATATGCTGGTCTTGGTGAATGAGTTGATGCACAGTGTGCTTATGGAAGTTTGATATAGAATCCTACATCAGAACTAGTAGAAAGCAGAAAGCAGATATCAACTGAAGTTAAAGGCCACTTTTTATATGCACATAAAACCAAGACAGCTTGTTCAAATCATTTCAATGTTTGGATGTGCCTAATTCAAGTATGTGTGTACTCAATCACAAGTTTCATTGCGTTCGTGAACTTACTTTTTATGCAATAGTTCAATAAACAACAACACCTCCAAATGTCCTTACTGCCATACTTATATTTTGGAAGAAAAAAGGAAAAACACAGATCTGGTCCTTGTCAGACTGCATCTTTGACTCACTCATGGACATTCTCAATTGTAAGCATCTGAGTTTTGGAAACAAAAATACCCTTCTAACTAAAATGTTATTAACAAGATATTGTTATAGTCTAGCGCACAGTTACATTTTCATTTGGAATGGTGTGCAAACTGTTTGTGACTTTAAGGTATTAAGATTATTCTGAGTTTAACATTCATTATTAGTAGTTTCAGCAACTGTGGAAACTAATAAAGTATCCTGAATGTAAAATAAAGACTGACATTCGGAGATATTAACCTCTATTGTTTCTGCTCCAGTAATAAGATTTGTTTGAAAAATACACAGAGCATGGGCACACAGAATGAGAGAGAATAAACACCCCATGTCCCAACTTCATAACTGTTCAGAATCTTTTTTATTTGTAAGAATCCTGAGGCAATGAAACAGTACAACCTATAAACAAACAAAACAAAAGGGCACAAAATGGACAGGACAAATAGAAGCTGAAAGACAGGACAAATGGATGCTGAAAGACAAGACATATGGATGCTGAAAGACAGGACAAATGGATGTTGAAATACAGGACAAATTGATGCTGAAAGACAGGACATACATATGGGTGCTGAACAACAGGACAAATGGATGCTAAACGACGGTACAAATTGATGCTGAAATGGATGCTGAAAGACAGGACAAATGGATGCTGAAAGACAGGGATGCTGAAAGACAGGACAAATGGATGCTGAAAGACAGGACAAATGGATGCTGAAAGACAGGACAAATGGATGCTGAAAGACAGGACAAATGGATGCTGAAAGACAGGAAAGACAGGACAAATGGATGCTGAAAGACAGGACAAATGACATGCTGAAAGACAGGACAAATGGATGCTGAAAGACAGGACAAATGGATGCTGAAAGACAGGACAAATGGATGCTGAAAGACAGGACAAATGGATGCTGAAAGACAGGACAAATGGATGCTGAAAGACAGGACAAATGGATGCTGAAATACAGGAAATGCTGAAAGACAGGACAAATGGATGCTGAAAGACAGGACAAATGGATGCTGAAAGACAGGACAAATGGATGTTGAAATACAGGACAGGACATGGATGCTGAAAGACAGGACAAATGATGCTGAAAGACAGGACAAATGGATGCTGAAAGACAGGACAAATGGATGCTGAAAGACAGGACAAATGGATGCTGAAAGACAGGACAAATGGATGCTGAAAGACAGGACAAATGGATGCATGCTGAAATACAGGACAAATGGATGTGAAATGAAATACAGGACATATGGATGCTGAAAGACAGGACAAATGGATGCTGAAATACAGGACAAATGGATGCTGAAATACAGGACAAATGGATGATGCTGAAAGACAGGAAATGGACAGGACAGGACATATGGATGTTGAAATACAGGACAAATGGATGCTGAAAGACAGGACAAATGGATGTTGAAATACAGGACAAATGGATGCTGAAAGACAGGACAAATGGATGCTGAAATACAGGACATGGATGCTGAAAGACAGGACAAATGGATGCTGAAAGACAGGACAAATGGATGTTGAAATACAGGACAAATGGATGCTGAAAGACAGGACAAATGGATGTTGAAATACAGGACAAATGGATGCTGAAAGACAGGACAAATGGATGCTGAAAGACAGGACAAATGGATGCTGAAAGACAGGACAAATGGATGCTGAAAGACAGGACAAATGGATGTTGAAATACAGGACAAATGGATGCTGAAAGACAGGACAAATGGATGCTGAAATACAGGACATATGGATGCTGAAAGACAGGACAAATGGATGCTGAAAGACAGGACAAATGGATGTTGAAATACAGGACAAATGGATGCTGAAAGACAGGACAAATGGATGCTGAAAGACAGGACAAATGGATGCTGAAAGACAGTACAAATGGATGCTGAAAGACAGGACAAATGGATGCTGAAAGACAGGACAAATTGATGCTGAAAGACAGGACAAATGCATGCTGAAAGACAGGACATATGGATGCTGAAAGACAGGACAAATGCATGCTGAAAGACAGGACAAATGCATGCTGCGATACGGTACAAATGGATGCTGAAAGACAGGACAAATGGATGCTGAAAGACAGGACAAATGGATGCTGAAAGACAGGACAAATGCATGCTGAAAGACAGGACAAATGCATGCTGCGATACGGTACAAATGGATGCTGAAAGACAGGACAAATGGATGCTGAAAAACAGGACAAATGGATGCTGAAAGACAGGACAAATGGTTTCTGAAAAACAGTACAAATGGTTTCTGAAAGACAGGACAAATGGATGCTGAAAAACAGTACAAATGGTTTCTGAAAAACAGTACAAATGGTTTCTGAAAGACAGGATATATGGTAGCTGAAAAACAGGACAAATGGATACTTAAAGATAGGACAAATGAGGCCTATTCTGTGCTGCCAGTACCGTCTGTCACACAAATGGTGCTATAGTTAAAAATGGACTTTGTGTCCACAACAATTAGGCGGCTTTAAGACTCTGCTGCGCGGTCATCGATTAGCAGATGGAGAGTTTTAGCATAGTAGCAGCAATCGATCAATCAATAGAGTTTCGCAGACTTTGATCTATGAACTGCATCGACCAGCCTGTAGTAACGAGGTCTCGTTGAAGTAAGTCTGATGGTCGCCATTGTTGAGGGTAATAATGAATTGTGATGACGTGCAGAAAAGTCACGCACCCTCCCCCTCCCCACCTTTCACATACAGTACGTACACACATGACAAGCGTGAGCATGCACATGGAGAGGGGGTGGGGTCTTTTATCATTTTTATCAATGACTTCTCATTGAAAACAAGGCACTCGGATTCAGAGTGGAAAATGATAAAATAGACAAGAAAGGAAAACAATTCTGTATTGACATTTAAAAAAAAAAAAAGAACCGAATCCAAAATGTCAGTTATAGAAAAAATAGCTATGATTGACAAAAATAATGGAAATTTAAAAAAAGGACTAAGAAAGGTTGTGTGTGTGTGTGTGTGTGTGTGTGTGTGTGTGTGTGTGTGTGTGTGTGTGTGTGTGTGTGTGTGTGTGTGTGTGTGTGTGTGTGTTTGTATGTGTGTGTGTGTGGATTGTGGGATGATAATTTGTTTTCTGAAATCAGAAACATAAAGGGTATTCACTGATAATACATTTTGTATGGAAACTATTTTGCATAACTTGAATACATTCAAGTGCATTTCTTACAGACAACGGATCCAGGCAAATCGTCTGAGATTGATATCCAAAGTGCAGTCACTTATGTTCTCTTACTGAAATACTGACCATTCTATACGTGCTTTGCTATTACTATTATGCAACTAGAAACAGAATAAACACCAACAGTGATCCTTTTCAGCATGCTTTGTTATTAGGCATCAAAAAAAGAATAAACATCAACAATGACTCTCCTCAACATAATGTACTATTGCTAGAACACAAGAACATGCACAAACAATGACCACTTCCAACACCAAGAGCCAGTTAGAGAGTCATGGTCATTCACAATGGATTTTTTCCCCAGGCCATATGGCCTATTGTGTGACACAGGCTACGCATATGTCTGATCTCCAGTTCCCCAGTACCATTGCTATCTTCAACCAACGCATTCCCCATTTTGGGAGAGCTCAAAGGAGAAAATACATTTCGGCAGGAAAATGGCAAAAGACAGTACGAAAAGCCGAGTAAAAGAGAGGGACGGAGTAAAGGTAAGTGCAGGCACATAACAGAAGGCGGGGAAACTATTTGTACTGAAAGAATTCCTGTTTTTCCTATGGTGATCAATATCATCACAAAGTACAATACTGGGATTTTGCTTAGTTTTTTAAAATTATTATTTCTTTTCAAACAACGTAGGTTTATTGTACTTTGTAGGCAACGTAAGCACAATTGATTTGGGGAGACAATACAATATCTACAAATTCCAATAAGCAATACCGAGAATGCATCAGAATGAGTGTGAAAGCACAAAGTATGAATATCAAATAAAGATACAGAAAAACATTAATATATGGGAATGAGAGAGAGAGAGAGAGAGAGAGAGAGAGAGAGAGAGAGAGAGAGAGAGAGAGAGAGAGAGAGAGAGAGAGAGAGAGAGAGAGAGAGAGAGAGAGAGAGAGAGAGAGAGAGAGAGAGAGAGAGAGAGAGAGAGAGAGAGAGAGAGAGAGAGAGAGAGAGAGAGCAACTTTTGCCTATTACTTACCGAATAATTTTCTTTACTTTTTTGTCGATCGCCTTTTTGCGGTGAGCGAGTAAAATGACAGACATGTTGGTTGACGTTCAAAAGCGTAGAATGCTAATTAGACGTGACAAGGCTTTTTTCACCACAAATGAATTAACCTCACACTGCAATTCCTAAAAAGTGATAGCTGCCTTAGAAACACTAGCTGTTTCTTCACAGACAGAAACCTTACAACTGGCAGAAACACGTTTTGTCGTCAGTCTATTTTGCACACCGCAAACGCACCACTCTTCCCTCACACTCATGCACGTGCGCGCGTGCTCTGCAGAAAAGGGGACGTGTGCAGACTCAAGGACCGCCCACTGTAGTCATCAATAATAACGATTGAAAGCATT
>CM065681.1:2224179-2254179 GCA_017654935.2 Phymorhynchus buccinoides | reverse complement strand
TGTTGGTGGTATGACTTTCTTGCTGATTTTAATTAATGTTTTTCATCTTTCATTGTTGCTTTTGTAACGCACAATGAGCATACTACTATATGGATTTTTAGCGCTATATGAATTATTATTATTTTTATTATTATTATTATTATTATTATTATTATTGCTCTTATTATTATTATAGGATTGGGTTTCATCTTGTTATGTATGTTTACTCCGAAATACGTGCATGTTAAAGATGAATATATAGAATAGGATTTGGTTTTATTCTGTCATGTGTATGTGCTTACATTTACGTTTGATGTATTTTTAAGATTAGTATGTAAAATGGGCTTAGGCTTGATTTTATTATGTGTATCAGCTTTAAATTTAAAATGTGTACATGTTACGAGTATGTAAAATAGGATTAGTCTTTATTTTGTGATGAGTTAAGTTTTACTTATGTGCATGTTAAATTTAGATGAGGACTAGAAAGTAGGTTTAGGCTTGATTTCGTCATGAGTATTATTTACTTTTTAATGTGTGTATTCGCATGCAAGCAATATGACTAGGTTTGCTTTTGTTACGAGTGTGTGTTTACTTTTTAATTTGTTCATGTTCTAAAAATGAATAATGTAATGTAGGAATAGGCTTCATGTTGCCATGGATACATGTATTTACATTTTAAATTGTGCATGCTAAGATGAGTAGGTAAAGTAACACTATGTTTGACTTATATTATGTGCATGGGTTTATTTTCAAATAAGTACATTTTAATGATGAATATATAAAGTATGATTGAGGTGTTTTTTTCATGTGTGTACACTTCTCTATTTTTGAATGTTTAAAGATGAGTGTGAAAAGTAGAATTGGGTTTTATTTTCCCGTGTGTATGCGCTTACTTCACACATTTTGAATGTTAATAATGAGTATAGTTAATAATAATAATATGTTTGATTTTGTTATTGATGTGTTACAATATAGGGATGTTTTTTGCATGCTTTATATTACTTTGTATCATGTATGTGTTTATTTTCGTTTTTCATTTTCTACTTTTATATATGTATTCTGTCCAGAGGGCTGGATGTAAAAAAGCATGTTATTGCTTACTCTATTACCCTCTATAAATAAAATGCATTCATTCATTCATTCATTCTCTCTCTCTCTCTCTCTCTCTCTCTCTCTCTCTCTCTCTCTCTCTCTCTCTCTCTCTCTCTCTCTCTCTCTCTCTCTCTCTCTCTCTCTCTCTCTCTCTCTCTCTCTCTCTCTCTCTCTCTCTCTCAGTCAATGAAACACATTCAAGCCAGAATCAGTCTTATACGGTTTCAACTCGGTGTGTCACAACTTAATATTCACAAATTACGTTTCAGAATCAATGTAAGAGAGGAAGACTTAGCATGCCCATTCAATCTGTAACTCCCAAAGGGAAACAGAGGTCCATTTTGTGTTACGATGTCCCATGTATGATAACCTAAGGCAACAATATATCCCTGCTAAATATTATAATACTCCATCTCTCTTTAGACTGACTTTATTATTAGCATGTGAAAACAAATCTGTGGTTTTACGTTCACCTGTGTATTTAGATAAGGCATTCAAGGTACGTTATTTGAATATGAATCCTGTATCCATATGTATCGAATGCGCGAGACTGTTTGATTAATTGTTTGTATATTATAATTGTGAATGTGCATATACTTTGAAATCAATGATAATTAGCCCACTTTTTTTTAACCATCCCTCGTGACATGGGCCAATGGCCTATTCATTAAAATCGTTCAGTGTTCAGTGTTCTCTCTCTCTCTCTCTCTGTCATGAACAATTTCTCTATCAATAAAATGACACACACACACACACACACACACACACACACACACACACACACACACACACACACACACACACACACACACACACACACACACACGCATTCCTTGGCGGAGGAAACAATCTAGACACATTACCCTCAAATTTCAGCAAAAAGTTACTGTTTAGGTTTGGGACCACTAGCCGCCTATCGCTTACCGAAACCGAACAACAACAAATCACATGATTATGATACGTTTGCGGCTGCGCAGAAGAAGCAGACACGAAAGTAAAACAAGCAGGATCTGTTTTGTCGGAACAAGGTAAGTTGAAAATCAAGCGTTGATAGCGTTCTTCAGTCATCTAGACCTTAGTATACTTTATTTGTTTATTTAAACTGAGTCCTCCAAATAATATTTATGTAATTTTTCATTTTGAATTGCAACGTTTTCTGACATAACTATATTTGTTTTCTGGATCAGTCGATGACTCGATCTGCTGGATCTGTCAGTGGATGCGATCACTCAGATGATACTTGATAGCATCTTCATCACTCTTCATAAAACTCATTGAAAGTTCATCATCCCATGTCTTCATCACCACTGGTGTCAGCTAGATACAATGACAGCAAATATTGACCTACATTTTCTGAAGATTCATGTGACGACTGATGAGACGCTGGCTGGCCAGGTTAAAAAAGAAAGAAAAAAGATTAGGGTGTGCGGTGTCGCAGTCAAAAGTGTAGCTGCAAATCTGCCGCTCGCTACTATGAGAGTGTGTATTTGCGACATTGAGCATGAGCCACAAATTTCACTTTTTTGTAGGGTTAGGGATAGGGTTAGGGTTAGGTAAATGGTTCAAGTAAAGAAAGAGTTAAATTTGTGGTTGTCGCAAATACACACTCTCATAGTAGGGAGCAGCAGATTTGCACGAGTTACACTTTTGACTGCGACAGAAAAGTGTAGCTCGTGCAAATCTGCCGCATGCTCTCCCCTAGTTTCGTTGATGAATATGCCACGATGTGGCCCTATCAACTATATATGCAGAAGCAGAAGCAGAGACGGTAGAAGAGACATCTCGAGGGCGCTGAAGCAGTTTGCATAAGCTCACAACAACACCACCCCCTTCCCCCTCTCCTCTCCTTCCCCTCCCCCTCTCCTCCCCCACATCTCCTCCCCTCCCCTGCCCCACTCCTCCCACGGCTTCTCTCTTTTTGGTTTTTTTAAATTTATTCTTCTTGTGGGGCCAGGTGTTCTGGGACTAGCTGGGGGTGCATGGCCCTACAATCTAGATGCTCTCTTATCTATCTAGGCTCCTTTTTTCTTTTCTTTTTCCCCCCGCGCAGCGATTTTTCTTTGAACCCCAATATATGTCAGGGCAAAGGTAAAGATGTGCCCCCCCCTGCATTTCTCGGTTAATTAAATTTTTCCGTTTTTGCCTTTCTTACCAAACATAAAGCTGTATTTTATGAACCTTTTCAGCTAATTATCTTTTTGGAATAATAACCCTAACCCTAACCCCCCCCCCCCCCCCCCTACCCCCCCCCCCCCCCCCTATGTACTGCAGTACACCACACATTTGCCACAGTCGTGGTTCATTGCGTTTATCCGTCTTATACTGTTATAGGGTTATTATAATTATTCCAAAAAGATAATTAGCTGAAAAGGTTCATAAAATACAGCTTTATGTTTGGTAAGAAAGGCAAAAACGGAAAAATTTAATTAACCGAGAAATGTAGGGGGGGTGGCACATCTTGACCTTTACCTATGTGAGTTATTGCCGGTTACGGCAGGTGGACATCATTGGCAGAAGAAGAAGAAGAGACAGATGGTTAGTTTGTTTCCCTTCCTTGTTGAGGCTGTTCAAAGAAAGAGAACAGCTGGTTTAAATGCTTAAAATGTTCTGCTTAATTATCTGTCGCTTTAACCCTTTCACCACCAACGTCGTATTTTTGCACCACAATGATTTAGCACCCAAGTCACTAAAAGTAAAAGGCATCAAATCAAGGTCTGTTATCCAAAGACCATGTTCTCTTCATTTGGGGAAGTGGGGATTGGCCTTATATTAAATATGTCACAGAGGAATCCCGAATATTACACTGTAATTTACAGACATATCTTTTTTCTCTCCCCAGGTAAGTTTAATGTAACTTTTTTTGCTGAAAAACGGCTGGCGGCGAAAGGGTTAACAACCAAAAGCCTTATGATGAAGAACATGTGTTTCATAATACTATTAATAGCATTGGAATTTCACATTTGTATTAAGTAAACTGCAGTATACAGGACTATAGTAAGGGCCACGCACACACTCAACCCACTCCTCATGTTTCAAGCTTTCGCCTTTATTGAATAGGCTTCATCAGGAATATCTGGAACAACTCCATGAATTTAGGTTAGAAAAGGCATATCAAAGTGCATACATACATACATGAATCTGTATAAAAACTCAAGAGAGAAAGAGAGACAAGGGTGGGGGTGAGTGGATGTGCTTAAGGACCTTTTTAAATTCTTTTAAAATTATAAAGTGTAAAACACGCCTTGTATAATCTCGATACGCTGACAGTCTACAAATTACTTCAATCATTCAATGTGAAGACCAAACTTATTTTCATAAATCGCACCATATCAATATGACTAAGGTAGAACTAAAAGGCAAGATTAGAAGGAGAGAGGGGGGGAGAAGAGAGGAGAAGATAACCCACTAGTAATGAGAGAGGAGAACGAGAGAGAGCAGGGGGGGGGGGGGGGAGCAGGTTGAGGGGGGGGGGGGGGGGTGTAATGCTGAATGTGTAAGAATCTCTTGTAAAGCTCTGAGGGAAGATAGAGGAGAGGAATTAGGGACAGGGGGGTGGTGTCTACTATTATTATGAATAAAGCACATGCTATGAGACACATAACTATTAGTTATACTACCAGCACTGAAAGTAGCAAATACTTACGTATAAAATATACCCTCTTTGTTATTTATTATTTAATAATAAATCTGATTTTCAGTATCCAAATACAGCTACGTACCTGTGAGTATCACTTTAACACCACATTATACAGAATAAAATTAACCTTAAAACATTGAAGAGTAAAAGTAGCAGAACATGCCAACTACAAGGCCACACACAAACTGCCACCTGAACTCCCAACCACCTAGTTTGGGCAGTTTCTAAAGTGAGCTCAATTCAAAAACAATTTCGTGATTTTTTTGCATGAGGCCACACATCAGCTATTATTAAGGTTGCAGTATGCAGAATAAAGCACATGCTATGAGACACATAACTGTTGGTTATACTACCAACATTGAAAGCCTGGTGAAGCCTATTCAATCAAGGCGAAAGTTTGAAACATGAGGAGTGGGTTGAGTGTGTGCGTGGCCCTTACTATATTCCTGGCTTATTTCCTTGGAGACTCCTGCAGCCACAGCACCAAAATATCTTTGCGTGGAGCTCAGCAACAAAGGGTTTTAACTATTACTTCTATATATATATGTATACATGTGTAAATCAACTAAATCAGTAAATGATATGGCTTTTAATAATTAATTAATTGTTGACATTGACCTGAGGTTGAGGCCTAAAAGTGTGAGCTTGACAACAAATGATCCGAGATGCTCCGCTCAAAAACAGGCCATGATCTACATGGTTGGCCTTCTTCAAATACCATCAACACTCAGCACACTGGCCTCCTTCTTCTTCTTCCTATTACTGGACTGGGCTTCACAGCGTTTAAAGTCCAACTTAGTACGCGACTGACAGGCGGCGTGTGCTCTCAATGCCTAATTTCAGGCATGGTAGACCGCGAATCGCGGAAAATCCGCGAAACAGTTTGAAACAAAATGATTAAAAAATGCATTGAAATGGCATGAAAAGGTGAAAATTTCACTCTCATTTATTGAATTTTCTTCGGCCCCCTGGACCCCCGGCCATTTTCCTTGAAAACCACTTTGCCCCCACTACCATGCCTGAATTTTTAAAACTTAAATAATAATTTGGGATCCAGTCGAAGTCCAGTAGAAACGCTGTAATTTCACCTAACGTGATAATAAAGTATTTTTGACTTTGACTTTGATCCCTAAAACTTGAGGTTAAAACTATTTACACTGGTCCACTGGGAGATCAGCAGACGGAGGGAGGCCTGGTGGATGATGTAAATGCCACCTAGGCCGGCCCTGAATGCATCGGGACAGATGGTTTCAGTCAGGTTTGGGGGGAGCATGTTCCACTCTCTGAGTGTTCGTGGGAAGAAAGAGTGGTAGAGGACTGGGTGGGCTGTCCTTTCTTGATAAAATCTCTGGGCTCCTCTCGTTCAAGAAGGCCTGTCCCCCATCCACCATCACACCAGACGAGACTCGTCACACACAGAGCTCCTCCCAGCAACAAAGACCAACTACAGGAAGTTTTCCTTCTGTATGTGAGGGCAGCCTTCTATCTGAGGCAGTATCATTGGTCCCGGTGGAGGAGTTCAAAGCCCAGATTTGAACCACTTCCCCATCCCATTCCCTCCCCTCATCACTCACCCCTTTTCCTTTTTTCCCCTGGCCTCATTCTCCGAGCTGATCATGGGGGCAGCAACCACTTCTACTGGACTTAATTGTTTCTCCTGAAAGTGAACCCCCAAGTTTTTATATAGTACATCAGAATGTTCAGTATGGTGAAAGACAATGTTTAAAAACAAGAAAAAAAATCTTCTACAATTATGGAAAAACAAGAAATATCCACATTTATTCCTGTGAAGATTAATGATTCATGCGTTTACAGTAGTAAAGAAGCTGCCATTGGTTGTTGAAGTGGTTTAGTCAATAGATTATTTTTGGAAAAAAACAACTATTTTGCTTCTGGCAAACAGAGTTGTCCCTTCCTTCCTTCCATTTGAGTTACCACAGCCATACTTCGAAACTTGACTATTCTGTTCCTTATAAACATGAGAATCTGCAGAAGAAAAGCCATAAAAAGTTGACTATTCTGTCCCTTCATTTGACTTTTAACAGTGAATTTTACTGTATTCGTTCATACTGAATCATAGCCCAAAACTCCTTTGATGACCAAATTAGATAGTTGCTGGATTTGGGTCAACTCCACGAGGTTTTCCCTGTTTATTGTTTGTCTAACAAACTGAGCGGGACGATTTGTGCTGACTACAAGATTTCTGATCAAAATCTATTTTTGTATTGTTTTCAGAACTCGATATAGAGAGGAGGTAATAAATTCAAGCCTCTGTGTTGATCGCTAAACAGCTTACCATGAGTGCCGGTCTGGAAATCGCCAAGGCTGGATGGCTGCACAGACAGAGTGAGTTTGACTTTCATTTGATGATGCAACTGACAGTCTTTATAAATAGTTTGATACAACCGACAGTCTGACTGTCTTAGACCTTTTTCAATTTTGAAATAAATGTGCGAAAATGAAAGCCATCATTTAGTGTTAATACAGATTTTATCATTTTGAATTTTAAATGGAAACTACTGTTTTAAAAAAGATTGCTTTGTTGTTGACAGATTGTTGCTTCTGTTTAAAGAAAGAAGAAAAGACACACAAATCAGGAGTTTTTATTATTTTAAATTTGTCTGACTCCCAAGTCAAGTGACTGGCTAGTTCTCTTTTTTTCTTCCCAAGTCTGTCCCTCCAGTCCTCTCTTTCTGTCTATTTGTCTGTCTGATCTGTGTCAGTGTGTGTGTGTGTCTGGTGTGTTTGTCATTCTCTCTCTCTCTCTCTCTCTCTCTCTCTCTCTCTCTCTCTCTTGAAAAATCTCTCTCTCTCTCTCTCTCTCTCTCTCTCTCTCTCTCTCTCTCTCTCTCTCTCTCTCACCCTCTCTGTGTGTCTCCTCTCTCTCTCTCTCTCACTCCCCCTCCCCTCTCTCTCTCTCTCGCTGAGCTGATCTCTTTCTCTCTTTCTCAATGTCCTATGACGGGAAATGAATAGTCCAGTTGTCCATGCTGTAAATGTAATGTACACAGCTGCACCTGGCACAGACCATTAAGAACCTGTTACTGGCTATGTCATTTGTAAACCCACATCTCTTTGACTTCATGGCATACCAGCTGCCATGCATGTGTATTGCCAATGCTTGGTGTGTCAGTGTGTAAACCAGGAGTGTTTCATTGAATCCTGAAGGTCATTGCTTAAATTATTGACTAATCATATGACCTGGATTTCCTGCCATACTTTTTCGTCTAGACTTCTGAATATCTCTGAATTAGAAACAGAATTACATGCATATGTGCATGCAAGCTCATGCGCATATTATGCATACGCACATAGATATGTACACATATTTTAGCGCATGCACACACACACACATATACACACACAAAAAAAACAACCCCACACACACACAATCGTAAAGCACGGTAAATGGGGCGATGACCAGAAGCTTGTCCATTGGGGTGACACTTGTTACTGTAGTAATGCTCGCATGAGAACAAAATAGGGTTAGAATAGTTAGCTTGAAGTGTTGAGCAGGTACAGAAGCTTGTCCATTGGGGTGACACTTGTTACTGTAGTAATGATCGCATGAGAACAAAATAGGGTTAGAATAGTTAGCTTGAAGTGTTGAGCAGGTACAGAACCTTGTCCATTGGGGTGACATGTTACTGTAGTAATGCTCGCATGAGAACAAAATAGGGTTAGAATAGTTAGCTTGAAGTGTTGAGCAGGTACAGTACGACAAAAGTTTACCCCATTTTTAATTCGCCCAACTTGACTGTGTCCGACTTGTATGATCACCCCATTTGTTATGCTTTATGTGCACTCCTACATCTACTCACACACACACCAAAAAAGAAATGGTGAAAACCGAACTGGGGTGATTGATAGGAGGTTGATAGTGCCTCATTTGTGGCCTGTGGACCCTGATGACCATTAAAAAATAGGAGCAACAAAAATTCACCCCATTACTTTTTTCGCCCTAATAGTGTTAGACTTGTAAGTTGTATGAAATCCCCATTTGTTAAGCTTTATGCACACACACACACACACACACATGCACACGCACACACACACACACACACACGTGTGCACACACACACACACCTCTTCAAAATTTGATGTTTTGTGAATAAATGATCAGAATTAAGCTCATAGATTTTTCACATAGCTTGATTTTGTGTGCAAAAAACTGAATATATAATATAGTAAGAAGTCAAGCCAGTTCAGATGCATCATTTGATGCCAACAAGCACCCTTCCCCTTTCCAACGAAAATAAATATAATCAAAGGAGTTAAATGAGTGCAGCCATTAAATTGTTTCAAAAATGACTAATGTACGTATCTATACCCAAAAAGAAGATCACTTCAGCCAAACTTCTATCCATTGTCGGTATCAGTTGAGCTTCAGTTTATTCACAAATCACCTTCAGGGGGCACAGATTTGACTTATCGTAACATTTACGGACTAGTACCATATTTGATGAACTATAAGGCAATACTTTTTTCTTAGACTGAGACCCCTGTGACTGATAATATAGTAAAAAAACCACTATAATAACAACATCTTAATTTTGTGTAAAATTTGGGAGGTGCACCTTATTATCAGGTGTGCCTTGTAGTCCGTCAAATACGCTATAATGCAATTCTTTTTTTCTCAGACTGAGACCCCTGCATCTTATATCACTAATAATAGTATTACATTTTTTTGGCAAAATCATAATTTTGTGTAAATGTTTTGTGAACTGCTCATTATGATTATAGTGCGCCCTTGTCCATAAAATAGGTTAAGTTTCCTGATTTTTTCCCGTTGCAAACCTTTGAACTGGTGGCATAGCTGACTGTGTTGTCTTTCCCTGCCAGGCACAGTGCTGCGCCGCTGGAAGAACAACTGGTTTGTGCTGTACCGGGACGGAGTGCTGCGCTTCTTTGAGTCCCAGGAGAGTCCGCGGGCAGAGGAGGTCTTCATCCTGCGATCGTGCTGCGCCCAGATCAAGACTGACACCCAGGTCAGAAATACAACGTCGTGTATTTGTCCAATTCGTATGCTCCCACCTGTTCATATTACGGTAAATCAAGTTAACGTGAAGAAAAAAGGAAAACAAACGCCCAAGTTTAGCTGTTGATGTTTTAAGGAATTTATTTTTCCTTTGACGAACACAATAATAATAATGATTAATAAGCTTCTATAGACACAAATCATATTCAAATCAAATCAAATTCACTTTATTATCTCCCAAGGAGAAATTTTGTTCAGGTACCAGAATAACAAAGACATCGACATTCAGCATGCATGAATAGGAGCAAAAGTTACACATAATACACACTTAAAGATACACATTATATGTGGATACATACACGTCTAAGGATAAGCATGCATAGTTTCTTGTAACACGATGAACACACATTTAAACCTAAAAGGATCATGAGTTTAGGAGGTGGATGGATCTGGGGATGAAGGATTTCTGTGCCCTGGAGTTGACTTTAAAAGTTTTGTAGCGACGTCCAGAAGGTAGTAGTTCGTAATGTTTGTTCAAAGCATGGGAGGTGTCATTTACAATCTTCCTGGCTTTATGTTTGGTTCGTCTTTCGTACATCTCATTCAAACCCATCTCTCTCTTTCCAACAACTTTACTACACACATTCACCACATCATCCAGCACACGCTTGTTCTTCAAACACAGACTTCCAAACCAACACGTAAAGGAAACAGTAAGCACAGACTCAATGCAGCTACTATAGTACGTATGCAAAATGTTTGAGTTAATACCAATGTTTCTCAGTCTGTGCAAAATAAACAATCTTGATTGACATTTCTTATGTATGTTGTGTGTGTTCTTGTCGAAAGTCAGTTTGTCGTCCAAAATGGTACCTAAGTATTTGTATTCTGATACTCTTTCCACTGTTTCACCATCAATTTCTACCTTTGGCACAGGGGGTGGATCTTTCCTAAAGTCTATTAACATTTCTTTTGTTTTGAGCACATTGAGGTCCAGATAGTTTTCTTTACACCACAGACAGAATTTTGCAACTTGACTAAAGTAGTGAGAATCAGAATTTGTGGCCGAATCGTCTGAATATTTTATGATAGGAACATTCTCAGTACCTCTACAGTTGTTGGCATACAAGGTAAAAAGAACAGGAGAGAGAACAGTACCCTGAGGCGCACCAGTTGAAGTAGTGAGTGGAGAGGACGTGCACCCGTGTGTCGCCCCTCGTGAAGCGCCACTAGACTTTTATACCATAATGTTGACATATGAGCTCCACTAATTTAATATAATATAGGCATACAACTACAATAGAAATCTTGTAACTTGTCGAAATTGAAAGTATTGCAATTTTATTTTGAGGTAGCTGATATTTTGAAATTTAACACACACAAAAAAGTATTGCCGTAAGAAAGATTAAATTGGGACCACAAAATTATTCTGAATTATTTGAGTTTGGGGATGAACGTTTTCGAGTTAGCTGGTTTCCCCTGTAAATCCCTGTTATAAACAAATGGAACCAGTCTGGAACCTTCTAATAAGTATGTGTGTGTGCATCATGTGGGTGAAAGTGTTTGATTCTGTCTGTTTTTGTCATATGTGTGTGATATGGTAGTTTTCCTCCGAAGTCGGAGTGTGGCTGCCCATGTACGGGGTAATCAAAAACGGTCACGCGCGTAATGTTCTCATCCCTAGCTGATGCATTTGTACTATAGTGTTCAGGTGCTCTGGCTGTTGGGATGATCCCTGGAGTCTTTAAGCCAGGGAACGACAACAACAACAGTATGTGAGTGTATCAATGACCCAAAGTGCTGAAGCTGATGTGTATGAAAATGGGTAGAATGGTTCTCAAATCACACCAAGCTTTGACAGGGCTTTATGGCAGTATTCCTGTGGCCCCGTCTCATTAGTATTGTACTGATTTGTCATACTCAATAAATATGCTATTTAAACCAAACGATGATATTTGCAACAGTTCAGCTTTTCTCGTTTGTAGACCATTTTTTCTTTCTTTTAAGTATGTTTTGATTGTCAAGCAATGCTATTCAGAGATGATTGTAATCCACATCCAAGCACCTTTTTGCCCTAACCGCTTTGTTTGAGCAATGCCTGCCGAGCCTGGGAATGTGAAACAGGTACTGCATGCCTGGCATTTGTTAGATACAGGTACTAGTAGCTGGTGAATTGTGAATGGAATTGAATAGCGAATTGTCAGCCATTCTCATCTACGTTTGACAACATTGATGGGACAGAACAAAGCAGCTACCATTTCCTGTGTCTGACTTATTGTGAGATGCAGAGTTGGAGGATATTCTTCGATACAACAGGGCAAACGGGTTTAAGGAATAGTGTGTGTCTGTCCACAGGTGCAGGTGGAGCCCCCTGATGGGGTCAGCAGTGGCAGGGGCTGTATGCTGGAACTGGTGATGAGGGACGGAGCCAACATGCTGCTGTGTGCTGAGTCTGTGGACGACATGAAGTGAGTCTGTGTAGTGCTGTGTAGTGTGTTATAGTGTAGTGTAGTGTGTTGTAGTAAGTGGGCTGTATGCTGGAACTGGTGATGAGGGACGGAGCCAACATGCTGCTGTGTGCTGAGTCTGTGGACGACATGAAGTGAGTCTGTGTAGTGCTGTGTAGTGTAGTATAGTGTAGTGTAGTGTGTTGTAGTAAGTGAGCAGTATGCTGGAACTGGTGATGAGGGACGGAGCCAACATGCTGCTGTGTGCTGAGTCTTTGGACGACATGAAGTGAGTCTGTGTAGTGTAGTGTAGTGTAGTGTAGTGTGTTGTAGTAAGTGGGCTGTATGCTGGAACTGGTGATGAGGGATGGAGCCAACATGCTGCTGTGTGCTGAGTCTGTGGACGACATGAAGTGAGTCTGTGTAGTGCTGTGTAGTGTAGTGTAGTGCAGTGTAGTGTAGTGTAGTGTAGTGTAGTGTAGTGTAGTGTAGTGCAGTGTGTTGTAGTATAGTGTAGTGTAGTAAGTGGGCTGTATGCTGGAACTGGTGATGAGGGACGGAGCCAACATGGTGCAGACCTGTTTACTCTACTCTTTTTGAGTAGTATTCTACTCAATTTGGACCTCTACTACTCTTCAAAATTGAAAATAATGCTCTTTAATTCTTGATTGCTACTCATTTTCTGTGAACATTGTTTGATGGTTTAATCAATAAAACTACACATTTTGCACCACAACTACTCAATTCAGCTATCCGGACTACTCAAGACTTGTGTAGGGGGTAAACAGGTCTGATGGTGCTGTGTGCTGAGTCTGTGGACGACCTGAAGTGATTTTGAAATCCAAATCAAGCCAATATGTTTTTTAGTGAGAGACCAGTGCTGCACAGACTTGCTGCGTCTGCTTGTCTGCAGGTGTGGCCTCCCTTTGGCCCGTTTGTATTCCAGATGCACAAACATTCAATTATGTATTAACTAGATACATAATGAATGAGTTGTTTTTAGTTTTAGTTTTTAATTAAGTATGCTAAAAACAGTCAATAAGTAAGCATGCAAAGCTAAAATAACTTAAATGTATTGTATGTGTGTGTTTCACTGTATGTGTATGTGTATGTTCTCTCCAATAAAAGTGATTTAGACAAACATGTGTAAGAGTGAGTGTGTCGCTTTCGAGTGAGTCTGTATATGCGTCAGTGAAGCATTGCATAATCTGTCTTGCATTATGCGAAGAGCGTGGCAATACGCACTGGAGGAAGCGCGCACGATGCCGGGCAGTGACGGCAGATTGGCGGAATACGGGCGCAGAGTGCCCATCAGCTATGAGTACCCCTCCTACGACCCCCTCTACTACGGCTACGGGGGCTACCCGGGGCACGTCATCAGCCCCTCTCCTGGGACGCAAGGTGGGTGTGTGAGAGTGTGTGTGCATGCATGCATGTATGCATGCATATGTGTATGTGCAGCAGTCAGTCCTGCGTAGCTCAACTGTGTGTTGCACAGCGCACATCACAGGAGGCATGTCCTGTTCTGGAACCTTTGCCCAGGAGACATCCCCACTCTTGTGGCCAGGACTTTAGGGCTGTTGGTGTTGAAGGCGGTCCCTGAAAGCCAACTTGTCCCCAACGCTGCAGCACTCAGAGGGAAGGGAAATGTCCCCTGAGACCTGGATGCCCTAACTTGGAACCTTTTCTTTGAAGTTCGATTTAAACAAAATTTGTTAAGCTTGTTTCAAGCAGTTAAAAACTGTTCTGTATTTCATTATTTGTTCTAGGATTTAGGACTTATTCAAGTGCAATCTCTGGAAGCTTCTTTAATGTTTTTTTTATTTGTTTGTTTGTTGGCAGTGATCCATTCGCCTGATGGCAGGACCACCATCATCAACCCAGGGCCGGGCAACCAGGTGGTCTACGTGGACGACGACTACCCCTATCGCTACCGGCGTCGCTATGGATACGGGGCAGGCACGGGCCTGATGGCAGGCGCTCTGATTGGGTCCTCCCTCATGTGGCCCTGGTACTGTTGGTGAACCCCGCGCCCACCGGCCAGCCAAACATGTACCATATTTTTCAGACTATAAGGCGCACCCCCGAAATTGGACACAAAACTCAGATTTTTTTCTCTTACTATAGTATCAATCATATTATAAAGTGCAAGGGTCTTTAATCTTTGAAAAAAAATATCGTCTGATAGTCATAAAAATACGGTACATTCCTACAGTAATGGAAAGTCATGGTATTACCTTATTTTGCGGACTATAAGGCACACCTTTGTATAAGCGCCCCCCCAAATGTTTACCCAAATTTCAGATTTTGTTACTATATTTTCTTACTCTTTCATCAGTCACATTATAAGGCACAGGGGTCTGAGTCTTGGGAAAAAAAGTATCGCCTTATAGTCGGAAAAATCTGGTATTCCTTTGTGACTGACTCAGTTGACTGTGACTCTCCAGTCTCAAACTAGGAAGCTTTTGTTCTGGCTCTCAAGGAGACACTGCACACCACTCCATGCAACTGTGAATGACTCAGTTGACTGTGACTCTCCAGTCTCAAACTAGGAAGCTTTTGTTCTGGCTCTCAAGGAGACACTGCACACCACTCCATGCAACTGTGAATGACTCAGTTGACTGTGACTCTCCAGTCTCAAACTAGGAAGCTTTTGTTCTGGCTCTCAAGGAGCTGCCACACTTCACACCACTCCATGCAGCTGACATCTGTGAGGCAGGATGCTCGTGAAATGCTCCTGTCTAAATCAATCTGATGAAATCCTACTAGTTTTGTCCCCTGTACACGAATTTGATGGAATATCTGTATTTTTGTATCGGACATTTTATGTTTCGTGTATTGGGTCTGCATGAGTATAGTGAATGAAAACAGAATTATTTCTAGACAGAAGTATTTCACGTGAATCATGTTTCACAGACATTGTCACAGTCGGATCGCATGGCATGCAGTGTAGGGTCCCATTTGATTGATTTAGTGACGGACTCCACTGTCAAACTAGGAGGCCTTTGCATTTCACATGAATCATGACTCACAATGGCATGGAGTGATGGGGCACATTTAGTGACGGACTCGACTGTCAAACTAGGAGGCCTTTGCATTTCACATGAATCATGACTCACAATGGCATGGAGTGATGGGGCACATTTAGTGACGGACTCGACTGTCAAACTAGGAGGCCTTTGCATTTCACATGAATCATGACTCACAATGGCATGGAGTGATGGGGCACATTTAGTGACGGACTCGACTGTCAAACTAGGAGGCCTTTGCATTTCACATGAATCATGACTCACAATGGCATGGAGTGATGGGGCACATTTAGTGACGGACTCGACTGTCAAACTAGGAGGCCTTTGCATTTCACATGAATCATGACTCACAATGGCATGGAGTGATGGGGCACATTTAGTGACGGACTCCACTGTCAAACTAGGAGGCCTTTGCATTTCACATGAATCATGACTCACAATGGCTTTCAACGCCATTCTGCATTCGTCAAATTTTCACTGGAGTGATGGGGCACATTTAGTGACGGACTCCACTGTCAAACTAGGAGGCCTTTGCATTTCACATGAATCATGACTCACAATGGCATGGAGTGATGGGGCACATTTAGTGACGGACTCCACTGTCAAACTAGGAGGCCTTTGCATTTCACATGAATCATGACTCACAATGGCATGGAGTGATGGGGCACATTTAGTGACGGACTCCACTGTCAAACTAGGAGGCCTTTGCATTTCACATGAATCATGACTCACAATGGCATGGAGTGATGGGGCACATTTAGTGACGGACTCCACTGTCAAACTAGGAGGCCTTTGCATTTCACATGAATCATGACTCACAATGGCATGGAGTGATGGGGCACATTTAGTGACGGACTCCACTGTCAAACTAGGAGGCCTTTGCATTTCACATGAATCATGACTCACAATGGCATGGAGTGATGGGGCACATTTAGTGACGGACTCCACTGTCAAACTAGGAGGCCTTTGTACTGACTCTTAGTACTGCCGCCTCTCACATTGATTGGCCTTTGGGGACCTTCTCCACCGTCAACTGTTTGATTCTCTTGGCTGAGAGAGTGGGGATGTACCCTGGGCAAGGCATCTTTATTTTTTGCCCAGCCGTTTGGAAAGCAGCTGTCTCCTGTGTATCTGGAAGTCGTAGTCTGAAGCGACAGACTAGCATGCGTACATACCCATGTTATGGGGTAACCGAACTCCGATCTATTGTCTTGCTGAAGCTGCTGTTTGTACTGTTCGAAATATAGCCCTGTGACAAGTAGCTGTGATTATTACTTTCAACTGTTCTTGCTTAAACCTTTCAACGCCAGTCATTTTTCAGCCAAAACTTTCCATTAAGCTTACCTGGGTAGAGAAAAGATTTAATCTGCAATATTGGGGATTCCTCTGTGACATGCATAAAATAGGGCCTGTCCTTACCTCCCAAAAGGAAGAACATAAGGTCACTGGATACCAGACCCTCATTTGATGCCTTTCAGTGACATGGGTGTTAAATCATTGTGGTGCCAAGAGGCGACAGTGGCGATGAAAGGGTTGTTATTTTTTGTTTGGTTCGGCTTTGTGTGTTGTTTTAAAGATCACTTTGTGACAAAAGTACTGTGAATTGCAGCAAAAGTTGTGTTCAGCTCTAATTGTTGAATGATAATCAAGGCATATTGATGAAATGAATGCATGCATACAAAGGTATAAAAACACAGAAGTAATTATAAAAACCCAACCACATGTGCACACACACACACGACACACACAATGACACACACAATGACACACAAACTCTCTCTTTCTCTGATGTACACAACTATTATGTTTGTGCTGTTCGTGTCACAAAAAGCAAACAAACAAAAGTTAACAATTTCTTTCTATTGTTTTATTCTGCAAGTGTACTCTAATTACAATTGTCCATGTAAATATTCATTTGATGTGAGAGGTCTGTTATTAATTATTCAACATTGTCTTTTATTTCACAGGTTCTGGTTCTGGTAAATATTGGTCCCATTTTGTATGTGTAGTTTTTGTGTATGGGTTCTGTTTGATTTGGCTTTGTGATGGATTCAGGCATTTCAATTTTCATATAATTTCTTTGATTCATTTTTGTTTTGTTACGCTCTTTGATTAAATTTGAGATTTTCATTTACATTATTTCTTTTTAGAATTCCTTAAAAAACCATTATTTTTGCATGCTGACAGTTGCTGCCACTGTCTATGATGATGATGGAGCTTTTTGGAGTTGTTATCCTTGTTTTATAATCATCAAATGCTTGAGGCTTTTTCATATGAAATGAGATGGCAAACAAAGAGTAACATTTAGTTACACTTGTATCTTTCCCATGGTTGTTTTTTTTAACATAGAGAAATGCTCTATATTTTTACATCTCATACGTCATTATTTTATATGGCGACACTTTTGGCTCATTCTTTTTAATGACAACCGAAAAAAAAAGTAATTTGTTAAGGAGGCACACATTGAGCTGTTTTTAAAAAATTTTTAAATTTTTAATAGAAAGTTTTTTAAAAAATGGTTCACTTGTGTTGTGGGTTACAAAATGGAGTTTTTTTCAGAATGCAGGTGATGTTTTCTTGGTGCTTTTGACAGTTGAGGGAGTGGGGATGTATCCTGGGCAGGGCATCTTTATTTTTTGCCCCGCCGTTCTTCAGTAAAATTAAAAAGAACTGAAAAGGAAACACCTGAAGGTGCTGATGGGACCCATGGAGGTGCGACTGGTGCATCAGCACCTTTGGATTTTCCTTTTCATTTCTTCCTGCACAAGCTCTAAGTGTAGCTCTGTTAGTAAAATATGTAAACCGTTGGCCTCAAAGAACTGCAGTGGTTTTAGATCAATTTGAAGATAGAAAACAGAAGAGTTTGTAGTTTAGAAAGCAACATATTTTTGCGAGTGCACCTCAGCATTCTTTAGATTTTTGTTCTTAACCTTTTTTTTTTACTTGTGTTGTGGGTTTTATTTTGCCAAAAAATGCCATTAAACTGAACAGGGTAGAAATAAAAATGTATCTGCAGTTATTGGGAATGTCTCTGTGAAATGCATAACATTAGGCCTATCCTTAGCTCCTAAATTAAGAAAATAGGGTCTTCAGATAACAGGTCCTGATTTGATGCCTTTTAGTGACATGTTGTGGTGCATAAATGCGACATTGGCGGTGAAAGGGTTAAAGACATGGGTGTTAAACCATTGTGGTGCATAAATGCGACATTGGCGGTGAAAGGGTTAAAGACATGGGTGTTAAACCATTGTGGTGCATAAATGCGACATTGGCGGTGAAAGGGTTAAATGACACGGGTGTTAAACCATTGTGGTGCATAAATGCGACATTGGCGGTGAAGGGTTTAAAGACATGGGTGTTAAACCATTGTGGTGCATAAATGCGACATTGGCGGTGAAAGGGTTAAAGACATGGGTGTTAAACCATTGTGGTGCATAAATGCGACATTGGCGGTGAAAGGGTTAAAGACATGGGTGTTAAACCATTGTGGTGCATAAATGCGACATTGGCGGTGAAAGGGTTAAAGACATGGGTGTTAAACCATTGTGGTGCATAAATGCGACATTGGCGGTGAAAGGGTTAAAGACATGGGTGTTAAACCATTGTGGTGCATAAATGCGACATTGGCGGTGAAAGGGTTAAAGACATGGGTGTTAAACCATTGTGGTGCATAAATGCGACATTGGCGGTGAAAGGGTTAAAGACATGGGTGTTAAACCATTGTGGTGCATAAATGCGACATTGGCGGTGAAAGGGTTAAAGACATGGGTGTTAAACCAAATGCGACATTGGCGGTGAAAGGGTTAAAGACATGGGTGTTAAACCATTGTGGTGCATAAATGCGACATTGGCGGTGAAAGGGTTAAAGACATGGGTGTTAAACCATTGTGGTGCATAAATGCGACATTGGCGGTGAAAGGGTTAAAGACATGGGTGTTAAACCAGACATTGTGGTGCATAAATGCGACATTGGCGGTGAAAGGGTTAAAGACACGGGTGTTAAACCATTGTGGTGCATAAATGCGACATTGGCGGTGAAAGGGTTAAAGACATGGGTGTTAAACCATTGTGGTGCATAAATGCGACATTGGCGGTGAAAGGGTTAAAGACATGGGTGTTAAACCATTGTGGTGCATAAATGCGACATTGGCAGTGAAAGGGTTAATTGTGCTGTCAAATGATATTCACAATTTATTTTCGCATTATCAGTAATCAGTTTGACTGGAGATTATCATGGAACGGACACTTTTAGTACACTCAAGGAAATGCATGTTTCAATTGTCTTTAGTTCCTTGTAGACCAAACAAATGTGGTTATTAATTCATACATTATTTCATCTTAGTATTCTAGTTTTTAATCATTTGGGAAATGTGTCTTCACATGTCTTTCGGTTGATTTAATTGATGGAAAAAGTAAATCAAGCAAGAGTTTGAGTTTGACAAGTATTTCTGCATTTTAAATTGCATTACAGTTTCTGCCACTTTTTGATTGTTTTAAGTACAACAGTATTTGTTTTCTGAATGTTAATGATTGGTCTTACATATGCATTTATAAATTTGGCAAAAAATAGCAAACATCTGACCTTTATGTTTGTCTTTCAGACTATCCAGGTTGATTCAGTGTCATCTTGTTGCAGCAGAAAGCTTCATTCTCCAGTTGACTCTAAGCTGTGGCAGCTTCAGAAGTGATGTGCAATAGAAACTTTGACAATGGAAGCCAATGTCTGTCTATGAGACACTTGAAATTGCAAGCTACTCATGTGAATATAAATTTTACTGTTAGAAAAACAGTTCAGAATTTAGAATGTTACCATCACCATTGAAAATGGTACATTATCGTGAAATTGATCTTTGGTAATTGAAACTCAAGTCAATGTAAAATAATAAAAGCCATCATATTAAGGGCAGTAACTTTTTTTTATTTAGTGCATGTTTTTTTAGTCTTTTTTTTTTTGCAGTTCACTTGAGAATATGAGGTTTTCTTTTTTTTCAATAGATCATTGCTATAGAAAATGAAATAAGATAATGGAATGTGTTGATGATTTGATCTGTATTTAAGTTTCACATTTGACAAAAAAATGGAAAAATCAAAATGTGACATCAATAAATTTTATTGTATCATGTTTCTCTTTTTTCTTCATTTGAAAAAAAGGCGATTTAAAAGGATAAACAGAAATGTACAGTGTGATTCGAAATGTTGCTTTTCTTACATGAGAAAAGCACAGATTTGTCGACACCTGCTTCCTAATATTTTAGGATTTTTTGGTCTTTTCTGAAGGAATGGAAAGTGTCTTTTTCTTCCAGTCACTGTTAATTTGTACTGAACTGTGGTTTGTATTGTACTTTGGGGACCAGAGAAAGGTGGTCTGGAAAAATATGCTTAGTGTACACATATACATGCTTAATGTGCTTTTAGGTTGTTTTTGTTGTTGTCATCATCATGTTTTTGTTTGCCAGTATACCTTCAGTTTTATCACACATGCGCACACACTCTCTCTCTGTGTTTTAGTACACACATATATAGTTTTAGTACACACATGTATAGTTTTAGTACACTCTGTTTTAGTACACACATATATAGTTTTAGTACACACGCTGTTTTAGTACACACATATATAGTTTTAGTACACATACTCTGTTTTAGTACACACATATATAGTTTTAGTACACATACTGTTTTAGTACACACATATAATAGTTTTAGTACACAGTTTTAGTACACACATATAGTTTTAGTACACACACACTCTCTCTCTTAGAGTATGTTTACTGTAGCAGCATTGTTTTTGTCTTTGTGTAATATTCAATTTTTTGCTAACAAAATGGTGCCGTTTGTACAGAGATTTGTGATTTGTGCAACTACTTCTTTTCTGCTATGTCACTTTTTCACTTTGATGTTCCTTTTCATCCAAATCATCCATTTTTCTTCAGATTTTCAAAAAATCAGCGTTGCTGTTTTAATCAAGCCTTTGTGGTTGTACAGATCTTTCTAATTAAAAATGAGTATCTTTTCAACTTGAATAAAAGTGGATCAAATCATATTACAATTATTGTTTTTACCTTTTTTACGGGAGCGCAAGTGTTTGTTGATTGTGGTTTTCATTTTGTGTTGTCTTAATTCATTTCAGCCCATCTCTCCAGAATAACTGTTGCCTCTGTTGTCTGGACGTCATAATTAAACACAACAGCATGGCTCGCAGTTTACATAACTAAGGCACTTTAGAATTAGTTACTGTTGTTTTTTTATAGCATAGTGTTTCATTTTGCTGTCTTTTTGGATGCAGTGTTTTATAGTTAAGTCGAATCACCACTGTTTGTCCTTAAGAGGCAACGCCTAATAGGACGCTAATCTAATCATCATCCAACACTGCAAGTTCTAAAGTTGTAGAGAGAAAAAAGAAAGGCGGGTGCCTCTTTCGTTGTAGGTACTGTATTTTTTTTACTATAAGGCGCAAACCTCAAATTTCACACAAACCTTGAATTTTGTTATCTTTTCTTACTAAAATATCGGTCGTATTATAAGGCGCAGGGGTCTCAGTCTGGGAAAAAGTATCACCTTATAGTCCGAAAAATACAGCAGAATATTGTTATTTCTCTTTTCCAACTAAAACATAATTGATAAGAGAATCACAGAACTAGAAAACAAGGTAGAGACATTCAATGCAGCAAGAAGCAGAAAACAGCACCACACTTACACAGACTTCAGCTCTGAAACTTTAATCACAGCCCAACAAATGTGTAATATATCTGCAAATCACAGTCAACTTCTCTCTCTGTCTGTCTCTCATCAGTCTCTCCCTTGCTCTCTGATCTGCCATTCATAAATGTTCTCCATTACTCATGCATTTTTACATGGCGACGTTCATGCCTCTCATTCAACAATAGCTCACAAATGTACAGAAATTCTACAGAAATATGAGGAAAAAAAGAAGATGAAAATCATTGAATCACCCTCAGGCATCTACAGAGAACAGAACTATAAATAACAAAGTATGTCTACAGAGAACAGAACTATAAATAACAAAGTATGTCTACAGAGAACAGAACTATAAATAACAAAGTATGTCAATGTATTTCTACAGAGAACAGAACTAAAAATAACTGAAAGTATGTCAATGTATTTCTACAGAGAACAAATAACAAAGTATGTCAATGTATTTCTACAGAGAACAGAACTAAAAATAACTGAAAGTATGTCAATGTATTTCTACAGAGAACAAATAACTGAAAGTATGTCAATGTATTTCTACAGAGAACAGAACTAAAAATAACTGAAAGTATGTCAATGTATTTCTACAGAGAACAAATAACTGAAAGTATGTCAATGTATTTATACAGAGAACAGAACTAAAAATAACTGAAAGTATGTCAATGTATTTCTACAGAGAACAGAACTGAAAGTATGTCAATGTATTTCTACAGAGAACAGAACTAAAAATAACTGAAAGTATGTCCATGTATTTCTACAGAGAACAGAACTAAAAATAACTGAAAGTATGTCAATGTATTTAACTGAAAGTATGTCCATGTATTTCTACAGAGAACAGAACTAAAAATAACTGAAAGTATGTCAATGTATTTCTACAGAGAACAGAACTAAAATAATTCCATCAGTGTCATTTACCTTTGAGCGGTACACTAAAGCATCAGATAAACTTCTAGAATATTGTTTAGCCCCCAATAAAATACAGAACCAAAACAATAACAATATCCATGTTTTCACCCCTTAGGGAAATCATTTAATGACAATAAAGATTCCAACAGGTTGTGATACAGTTGACATATTTTTCTTTATAGAGATCATCTTTTCTTATGAGCGAAAATGTGGATCTTGTCAAAACAATAAACTACACTAATGGAAAAGACCATTGATAACAAAGTGTATCTACATAGATAGCGCCCACATATTCTACAATAAGCATGAATGCCCTCAAAATACCTATCTGTTGTCATCAACACATCTGCTTTCAGCACACAGAAATGGCATACTCGCGGGGCAAACATTCTTACTCTGGTTAACAATGCATAACGATTCTCCCGCAAAATAAATAGAATAAAGCTGTGTTTTAAAGAGATCCTACCGCAACAAGCCCACAAGAGCACATAACATAGCGAGCGTGTGTATGTGTGATAAACAAACTACTTTGCGAATACACTGGAACAGAGTAAGTAGGCTTTTGATAATAAATAACGCTTGAACTAAAGCGCACGCACATCCCGCATGTGCACAAAGCACGATTTATCACATGTTAACAAAACAAAGCAGGAAGAAGCATTAGCAGTAAATTAACTACACAGATGAAGTTGTGAAACATTTACAATACCCAACATCAATGATCTGTCCCACGTAGTGACTTACGTCAGTAAGTCTAAGAGAAAAACATCACCAGTTCTATGTAACAGGTACATACCAATACAACCATTCAATAATTCTTTTGCACTGGAATTAAAAAAGAATTTTAAAAAAATAAATTGTTAGATTATAATTTTAGAGGGCGGTGACTCCTACTAAAAGAAATGAACAAGTGAGAGTTCAGTCTGTCTGCTGAGTATGCTGCCTCTCCGATTTGCTTTGCATCAAAGCATGCTTTCCCCTGTACCGCCTGCTTGTGTTTCTACCACTGAAAACAAATCATGGAGAGACACAAGTGAGGAGGAGAAAGGCCTAACTCTAGACCATTTTTGGGACAGGATTTCCTAAATGTGAAGTGAACACCAAAGGGCTAACCCCCTCCTAAGCAGAAAGTCTCAAAGTCCAGGGTTCGTACAGGGTCCTTCAAACCTTGAAAAGTACTGGAAAACTGACATGGCCTTTTCCAGGGCTTGAAAAGTGCTTGAAAAACAGCAAAGGCCCCAAGACTCCTGGAAAAGTCTTGGAATTTTCAAAATCGTCTGACCACGTCCTTAATCTCAATCCATCAAAGTCAAAATTTCTCCTCCACAAAAAATAATTGAAGGTTAAAACTAAATTCAAATAAAACAAAAACAACAAACTTTTAAGGTCGTACCGATATCGTGATCATAGCAGACAACATTTGCGCGAGTTGTCTGCCGCTGAAGTTACTTCCCTTTACTGTACTTCCGTTTTCCAACAAAATGGAAACTGCATTTTGAATGATGTTTGACTGCAAAATAGAAGAATATCAGAGCTGGTTAGCTCTGTCAACAGATAGTTCAAAACTGAAAGCTAGCTGCACAGTGTGCAAAAAGAACTTTGACATCACCAGCACGGACAAGAGTGCTGTAAAAAGTCATTGTCAAGCCCAGAAGCACAAGCAACTCAGGCGGGAACGAAACCGACATTGACCGGTAGGGTCTATGCCAGATTGAGTCTGTACGAACCCTGAAAGTCATCAAAAGGCTGACTGAGGGTGGATGATTAAGGAAGGACAGAAGAAATACCAAAACAACATCTGCTTGATTTGAAACCAATGTGCTGCCATGAGCACTGAAAGAAGACAAGGATCAAACGGAGGAAAGGGAAGAATGTTTTCGTCTATAGTTTCAGAAATTTGGAAATCAGCTGAAAAAGGGGAAGAATTGCACCACTTGCTGAATGATGCTGCTGTCAGCTAGATCACCAGAGAGAAATGAATCAGAGGAGAGTGGTGTAATGTCTGGAATCAGGCCAGATAGGAGCCACACTATGATAAGGTCAGGGACACCCATTTGGGGGTCTATGGAGTACTAATATTCTAAAGGACCCTCTAAAGGAATGTGCAGGGGGTCCCAGGGATGCACTATAAAACATTTTTTTAGCATTCGCAATGCCACTGGGACTCTCTATCCCGCCTCTAGGACCCTCTATACTGTAAGTGAAGGAGTCCCTGGGACCCCTTGTTTTGCGGGAGGATTGGGAGCCCTGAAGGTTTATGTGTAAAGGTTTTACATTTCCTAAAATTTAAGAAATTAAGATACACAGTGGAACCTCCCTATTAAGACTCCCTCTAAGTTGTGACCCAAAACATTTTCACTGATTTTCCCCTTCACATCCGCCTCCCTATTAAGACTTTTTGGCTGATTTCTCAAGGTCTTGACAGGGAGGTTCCACTGTATTACCTTGACCCACCCCACACCCGCTAATGTAAACTCTTTGATTAAAATGTTTACACTTCTTACAGCTAGTGTCCCTATACACTGAGCGTGGCATGGACCTTAGACCCCATTAGAAAAGGAGATGTTAAAGTGTAGGGCGGTGATCATGACAGCGATTGATGCATGGTGGGCGGGGCCAGGAGCAGGTTGATCATGACAGTGATTCATGCATGGTGGGCGGGGCCAGGAGGTTGATCATGACAGTGATTGATGCATGGTGGGCGGGGCCAGGAAGTTGATCATGACAGTGATTGACGCATGGTGGGCGGGGCCAGGAGCAGGTTGATCATGACAGTGATTGATGCATGGTGGGCGGGGCCAGGAGGTTGATCATGACAGTGATTGATGCATGGTGGGCGGGGCCAGGAGCAGGTTGATCATGACAGTGATTGATGCATGGTGGGCGGGGCCAGGAGCAGGTTGATCATGACAGTGATTGGCGCATGGTGGGCGGGGCCAGGAGCAGGTTGATCATGACAGTGATTGATGCATGGTGGGCGGGGCCAGGTTGATCATGACAGTGATTGATGCATGGTGGGCGGGGCCAGGAGCAGGTTGATCATGACAGTGATTGATGCATGGTGGGCGGGGCCAGGAGCAGGTTGATCATGACAGTGATTGACGCATGGTGGGCGGGGCCAGGAGCAGGTTGATCATGACAGTGATTGATGCATGGTGGGCGGGGCCAGGAGCAGGTCTATCATCACAGTGATTGACGCATGGTGGGCGGGGCCAGGAGCAGGTTGATCATGACAGTGATTGATGCATGGTGGGCGGGGCCAGGAGCAGGTTGATCATGACAGTGATTGACGCATGGTGGGCGGGGCCAGGAGCAGGTTGATCATGACAGTGATTGATGCATGGTGGGCGGGGCCAGGAGCAGGTCTATCATCACAGTGATTGACGCATGGTGGGCGGGGCCAGGAGCAGGTTGATCATGACAGTGATTGATGCATGGTGGGCGGGGCCAGGAGCAGGTTGATCATGACAGTGATTGACGCATGGTGGGCGGGGCCAGGAGCAGGTTGATCATGACAGTGATTGATGCATGGTGGGCGGGGCCAGGAGCAGGTTGATCATGACATTGATTGATGCATGGTGGGCGGGGCCAGGAGGTTGATCATGACAGTGATTGATGCATGGTGGGCGGGGCCAGGAGCAGGTTGATCATGACAGTGATTGATGCATGGTGGGCGGGGCCAGGAGCAGGTTGATCATGACAGTGATTGGCGCATGGTGGGCGGGGCCAGGAGCAGGTTGATCATGACAGTGATTGACGCATGGTGGGCGGGGCCAGGAGGTTGATCATGACAGTGATTGACGCATGGTGGGCGGGGCCAGGAGCAGGTTGATCATGACAGTGATTGATGCATGGTGGGCGGGGCCAGGAGCAGGTTGATCATGACAGTGATTGATGCATGGTGGGCGGGGCCAGGAGCAGGTTGATCATGACAGTGATTGGCGCATGGTGGGCGGGGCCAGGAGCAGGTTGATCTGTTCAGTGCTGGGGCAGGCCACGATTAAACGATCCTCCTCCGTGTAGTGATCCAACAACAACTGAGATAACTTGCCATAGTTCTGCTGGACATTCACCTGTAGAACACAGAGACACAATTATTAAACGATCTGTGTAGTGATCCAACAGCAACTGAGATAACTTGCCGTAGTTCTGCTGGCCATTCACCTGTAGAACACAGATACAATGATTAAACGATCTATGTAGTGATCCAACAACAGCTGAGACAGCCTATCGTATTTCTGCTGAAGTGGCTACATTAAAAATAATGTCCAATATGTGTGTGTCTGTATACAGGATGGGTAGGGATACAGTTAGAATTGAATATCTATCATCTCGTTTTAATCTGCCATCACTTTTGGAAGAAACATTCAATTTTATAAGACTGTGGTTCTGGATGACAAGATGGCCAATCCTGAAGACTCTTTCTATCAGCTTTTTCAATCCTGATTTCAGGAGCTTGCAATATAAATGGGTTTGGGATGGTGTGTGTGTGTATGACTCATTTTATTCGCCACTGCAACACTGAATAAAATAAAAATTTGAGTTGCTTTTCACATGATGTTGATGCTCTAGTCCAACTGTTACCTTGATGGGTCTGAAGAGAATGGCCTCGGTGTCACGGTTGGCTAGGTACAGGGACATGCTTCGCTGAATCCCCGCCAGTCGCGTCTTGATGTTGCGGTAAGTCTCCATGGCATTGTCGTGTACCTTCTCCGGCAGGGCGAAGGGCTGGGAGCGAAGGACTACGCGCGCAGAGCCGTCCTCCTTTTTCATGGCCACCACCACCCCCGCCTGTGTTCACCACATTGATGCTGTTTACGTAAGGTAACTAATTTGTACCATCCACGCCTGTGTTCACCACATTGATGCTGTTTATGGAAGGTAGCTAATTTGTACACCCCCCGCCTGTGTTCACCACATTGATACTGTTTAAGGAAGGTAACTAATTTGTACACCCCCACATTAATACTGTTTAAGGAAGGTAACTAATTTGTACACCCCCCGCCTGTGTTCACCACATTGATACTGTTTAAGGAAGGTAACTAATTTGTACACCCCCACATTAATACTGTTTATGGAAGGTAACTAATTTGTACACCCCCCGCCTGTGTTCACCACATTGATACTGTTTAAGGAAGGTAACTAATTTGTACACCCCCCGCCTGTGTTCACCACATTGATACTGTTTAAGGAAGGTAACTAATTTGTACACCCCCCGCCTGTGTTCACCACATTGATACTGTTTAAGGAAGGTAACTAATTTGTACACCCCCCGCCTGTGTTCACCACATTGATACTGTTTAAGGAAGGTAACTAATTTGTACACCCCCACATTAATACTGTTTACTGTTTATGGAAGGTAACTAATTTGTACACCCCCCGCCTGTGTTCACCACATTGATACTGTTTAAGGAAGGTAACTAATTTGTACACCCCCCGCCTGTGTTCACCACATTAATACTGTTTAAGGAAGGTAACTAATTTGTACACCCCCTGCCTGTGTTCACCACATTGATACTGTTTAAGGAAGGTAACTAATTTGTACACCCCCACATTAATACTGTTTATGGAAGGTAACTAATTTGTACACCCCCCGCCTGTGTTCACCACATTGATACTGTTTAAGGAAGGTAACTAATTTGTACACCCCCCGCCTGTGTTCACCACATTAATACTGTTTAAGGAAGGTAACTAATTTGTACACCCCCACATTAATACTGTTTAAGGAAGGTAACTAATTTGTACACCCCCCGCCTGTGTTCACCACATTGATACTGTTTATGGAAGGTAACTAATTTGTACACCCCCCGCCTGTGTTCACCACATTAATACTGTTTATGGAAGGTAGCTAATTTGTACAACCCCCGCCTGTGTTCACCACATTGATACTGTTTATGGAAGGTAGCTAATTTGTACACCCCCCGCCTGTGTTCACCACATTGATACTGTTTAAGGAAGGTAACTAATTTGTACACCCCCCGCCTGTGTTCACCACATTAATACTGTTTATGGAAGGTAACTAATTTGTACACCCCCCGCCTGTGTTCACCACATTGATACTGTTTAAGGAAGGTAACTAATTTGTATAACACCCGCCTGTATTCACAACATCGATGCTGTTTACGGAAGGTAACTAATTTGCTTAGTGTAGAAAAAACACTGACATAAGCTCTAAAAATAAACAAACAGATGGCAGGGTGCTTGGCAGTGAATGTCTGTGCATTTGGTGGGAGTGAGGACTGATGCACTGGGCGAATGTAATCGCCCATGGTGCTAGAACAGTTAAGGACCTGTCCTCATTGTACACTGTATTGCTTATCTGACAAGGACCTGTCCTCATTGTACACTGTATTGCTTATCTGACAAGGACCTGTCCTCATTGTACAATGTATTGCTTATCTGACAAGGACCTGTCCTCATTGTACACTGTATTGCTTATCTGACAAGGACCTGTCCTCATTGCACAATGTATTGCTTATCTGACAAGGACCTGTCCTCATTGTACACTGTATTGCTTATCTGACAAGGACCTGTCCTCATTGTACAATGTATTGCTTATCTGACAAGGACCTGTCCTCATTGTACACTGTATTGCTTATCTGACAAGGACCTGTTCTCATTGTACACTGTATTGCTTATCTGACAAGGACCTGTCCTCATTACACTGTATTGCTTATCTGACAAGGACCTGTCCTCATTGCACAATGTATTGCTTATCTGACAAGGACCTGTCCTCTGTACACTGTATTGTTTATCTGACAAGGACCTGTCCTCTGTACAATGTATTGTTTATCTGACAAGGACCTGTCCTCTGTACACTGTATTGTTTATCTGACAAGGACCTGTCCTCTGTACACTGTATTGTTTATCTGTCAAGGACCTGTCCTCTGTACACTGTATTGTTTATCTGACAAGGACCTGTCCTCTGTACACTGTATTGTTTATCTGTCAAGGACCTGTCCTCTGTACACTGTATTGTTTATCTGACAAGGACCTGTCCTCTGTACACTGTATTGTTTATCTGACAAGGACCTGTCCTCTGTACACTGTATTGTTTATCTGACAAGGACCTGTCCTCTGTACACTGTATTGTTTATCTGTCAAGGACCTGTCCTCTGTACACTGTATTGTTTATCTGACAAGGACCTGTCCTCTGTACACTGTATTGTTTATCTGACAAGGACCTGTCGTCTGTACACTGTATTGTTTATCTGACAAGGACCT
>CM065681.1:2154179-2219179 GCA_017654935.2 Phymorhynchus buccinoides | reverse complement strand
GTTTGCGTGCTCTTTTCAGTTCTTTTCCCTGCTGTCTGATCTCATCCCTTTCTGTGACTCCAGCCACGTCCATCCTGATCCTGCTCATCACTAATGCTCTTTTCCTGCATTGTGGTGATGATGCCACTGCTGATGGTTTTCTAGCTTTGATGATTTTTTTCAAGATCATTGGCTGACCCCTCGTTTTACATGTCGCTGTTATCTTGTCGTCTGAATGGTTCATTTTTAGTCGAGCCACAGCAGTGAAATATCTTTCTTCTTCTTCTGTCAAGGGCCAGCTCAGGTCTTGGACAGGACGCAGTGCAGGTTTTTTCAAAGGCGACATGCCAGTGGCACAGTCCACAGAGGTGGTGCTGTCTGACAGGGATCTGTTGTCAGGGGTCATTGAGGCTTCAGATGAAAGGTTCAGGGAATGGAGAAGAGAACGCTTGCTTTTGGGCGTTGACGTACTGGGACCTGGCACAACAAACACTGACTCAGTGGACAGGTTGGCTGCGCTCTCCGCACTGCACTCAAGGGTAGAACGTTCACTGTCATGTGTGGGGTCAGTCGCTGTCTCGCCCTGAAAAGATGTTTGTCCAGACTGTTGCATGCCACTAGCGTCATCACATGCTCTCCTACAGACAACAGTAGATCCAGCAGTAGAGCCAGCAGAAGAGCCAGCAGTAGAGCCAGCACCCCTCTCAGCATGGCAGATCTCCCTGTCCTCTTGTCTCGTTGACCCGTTGGTCCCACTGCCTGCACTGCTTTCTTCTGCTAGTGTCATTTTCTTGAACCTCATCTTGCTGCATTTGGCGACAAACTGTGACTCAAAATGGGCACACACAGTACAGTCACTTGTGGACAGAGCAGGATCAAAATCTGACCAGATTAATGAGGAAGTTTGGATGATCCTAGTTGCATTTTGGTGAGAGATTTCAGACTGTGTTCTCTTGAACTTATTTAATTTAAGGTAGCACTTTGTGCACATGGTTTCTGAATGTTTGGAATGTGTGTCAACATCAATGTTCAAGCCATAACATCTCTTTAAGTCATTTGCATAGGGCTTGCATAGAACTGTTTTTCCAGTCTGTTTAGCTTTCTTTGATCTCGAACCACACAATCTACAAAGAGCATGCAGTCTCCTTAAATGAACAACCTGGGTGTGTGCTGTGTCAGCCATGCTGTTTGGGTTGATAACTTTATACAGAACTGTAGGCTAGCAACAACAATCTAGTCTTTTGACAGGGTAGAGACCTGTAGGAAAAACAACAACCTGACAAACAAGAAACTAAAAAGCAATAAATAATCTAGTCTTATTTTTTATTAGTATTTTTGTAAACATAGGTCCACTCGCGTGTGCGTGTGTGTGTACGTGTGTGTGTACGTGTGTGTGCCCGCGTGGGTGTTGTCCTGTCAGTGTGTGTGTGTGAGGTGAGAGGATGAATGTGAATCTATGCGTGCTTTTGTTCACAAGTGACAATACTTTAGGGAGAGTAAACTGTTTATGTTCATGCGCGCGCGCGCGCGCGCGTGCGTGCGTGCGTGCGTGCGTGCGTGCGTGTGTGTGTGTGTGTGCGTGTGCGTTCCTGTCAGTGTGTATGAATATACATGTGCGAGTGTGTTAGTGAGTGTGCTCACAAGCGAGAATGCATTAGAGAGAGCAGAGTGTTTACTGACAGTTATAAAGAAAGTATAAATGTGTATTTCCCTTGTACCTGTCACTTGGGTATAAACTAAAAATGTGTGTAATTTGTTAAAGAGATGCAGGCAAAAACAGGATAAATAAAAAATAGAAACAGAAACAGAATTAAAACACAACAAAAACAATAGTTCCCCAGCTTCCCTCGGGAACTAGGCCTAAAGAGAAGTCACTGAAAACGAAGTTGGCCTTCAGAAATAAAACCACCAGTACTAACACGGGGTGGGATGGGGGAGTAGGGTGGAAGGAGGATATGAAGGGGGATGGGTTGCAGTTTCTGTTGCCTCCGACCCTATTACCACTTCACTAAGCCTAGCACCAGCCACGCATCACTCGCGCGCGTGTGCCACACAACACAATGTTAGCTCCTCCCTTCCTTCTCTACTGGAAGCGGCCGGCGCCCAGCAAGGAAAACTAAGTGGAAACATCCGAAGAAATAATCATAAAAAAATAACACAACACGTATTAAAAAAACTAAGTCCCCAAAGCTGTCACTAGATGATTGAAGAATGTGTAACCAGAAGGTGACGACTTAATCTTTATTAGTTTTGATAAACCGGAGTAGAGAAGAGCCACGTAAACAGTACCAAAAGAAGCAGTAGCCTAGAAAGTTCTTGAAGTCAAGCTCGTCCCTATGCTAATGAGATCACACAAAGAACGCGTTTTAAAAAACCACAAATAACACCCGCAAAACATTAGTATTTAACAAACTGAGTGCACAACAGTCTTTTACACACACTTACAAATCCACACATCAAAAAATATCTGAGAATACTGGATAAGTGTTAACACAATGAGTATAAACAAACGGAGCAAATTTCCTTCTTTGTTTCTACTAAAACCGCCAGTGCCAGAGGAGGGAAAGAGTTTTGAACTTCCCCGCCAGCAGCTGACCTCTGGTCGGTGCAGGCTAACTAAACAGCGAGAATGTATCTGCTTGGAACAGCCGTGAATAACTCTCGCCAATAACCCTATTTGAGGCGACTTAATGGCTGCCTTTTGCAAGAGTGAATGCCCTTTTGGATACTGATCAACAAGGGCTTAACTCTTGCCGTCAAGGGCGTTAATAACCCTAGTTGCAGTGGCCAATAAGACAGCCATATTGTCAAACTCATAGAAAAATGTGGCTTTATACTGAAAATGATCTGCCCCTGTCTCGTGCACTGAGACGCGTGCGCCACCTACATAAGATTATCGCCTTTGCCTGTCATTAAGTAGTAGTATATAGCCACAGAAAATTCTCTGCCCCCAACTCATCACTGGGTGGCATGGTCAACTTTGTCCTCAAATTATCGCCCTTTTGTCTCGCCAAGTAGTATGAAGCCTCATTGCCTCACATTATCACACACTGTTCATGTTGATTATTTTTTATTTAATTCTTGTCACTGCTACAGACTGCACAGCAGTTCACTCTAACCACTTAAGAAAAGCAACAATAAACAGGCATGGTAGTGGGGGCAAAGTGAGTTTTGCGGAAGAATATCCAATTCTGCATTTCATTTGAAAGATGTCGACTCAAACTAAAATGATGAAGTTGGGCGTCAAAATGAAGAAGAAGATGAAGAAAAAGAAGCACTAGGATCACAAATCTAGAAACGTGTGGCGTGAGCTAGGCAGCGCATGACTGCTAACTTCGGCGGGAAGTTGCTTGTTCAGTCATTCACATCCGGTTCTGTGAAGCGATTGCATAGGTTTTAACGCACGTAATGTTTAGGCACCCAAGCTAATTTTTACCCCGGCTTTTCATTTTTATTTGGGGGAGGGGTGTGTCAAATTTTCACTTTCGCGGGTTTTCCGCGATTCGCGGAGGTCTACCATGCCTGAATAAAATGTAGAAACACCTCTTCTCACTTACCTCCAGCACAAACTGGAGAAGGGCGTTGCTGCTGTTCAGAGCAAACAGCTGGGATTTCTTCTGCACCAGGGAATAGGCCGCGTCTGAAACAGCCAGGACACGTGACCACATCAGTAAACTTTATCATACTTAACTCTTGCTTTCAAGAGGAGAGTCAAACGTTTTTACTGCACAATCCTCGCCTTGGCTTAACTCTTTGAACGCTAGCCATTCATCATCCAAAATTTACCATTAAACTTACCCAGGTAGAGAATAGATTTCGTCTGCAATATTGGGGATTCATCTGTGACATGCATAAAAAAAGGGCCTATCCTTACCTCCCAAAATTAAGAACATAAGGTCACTGGATACCAGACCCTCATTTGATGCCTTAGTAACATGGGTGTTAAATCATTGCGGTGCCAAGAGGCGACAGTGGCGATGAAAGGGTTAAGGCTGTGTCAGACCAATTAACATAGGCTAGAACACCAAGGCTACATCAAAATGTTGCTATGCTCTGCATAGTTGTGCAGGGATTGTATTTAGCCATGACAAGCTCCTAGCGTAACATCATCAGTCTCCAAAATCCCCGGAAGACAGAGTGTGGCTGCCCAAGTGGCGAGCTAATCAAAAAACGTTCACACACATAATGTTCTCAACCTAGCTGATGCATTTGTACCATAGTGTTCAAGTGCTTGGGCTGTTCGGATGATCCCTGGAGTCTTTTCGCCTTAACAACAGCAACAACTGCATAATCCTTGCTGTGGTCAGCACAAAACCAAACATAGTTATGTGGGCAAAACCACCTCCCATGTCACCTAACTTGTAGTGATAAGCCTGCACCAAGAAGCTGTTTTCACAGGGACCAGTGCCGTATATGGAACATTTACAACTAGAGCGTTAAGATGATATATCACCAGTCGCGTGGCACATTTTCTGCTCCACGCGGCACAAGTTCTGCTCCAGTTATCTTGACCTTAACCTATGACCTTCACTTTCGAACTTGGCCTAGATATCCTAAGCACTACCTATACACATGCAAAATTTGATGGTCCTGGTCCCTCCGTTCAAACATTGAGTTAACACAGATAGTCATGAACAAACAGACAAACAGCACTGAAAACGTTACCACCGTCGATTGCATGGCTGGTAAAATAAACATAATTTGAAATAATTATGCGCTCTGAGTCTATTGACAAATAATGACATATCTCACTCTTTGTAAAAATGAATACAGTTTAAATGTTCTTCTTCTTCTCTTTGGGGCCCACGATCATTTAATGGATCATTCTGGCACCCTAGTAGGGTTCCGTGAATTAACCTTGTGGCTGAAATACGCATAAAATCAGGATTACTTCATAACATAATTTTTGATTAATTTAATCATTCCAACGAACAAACGAACACTAACCTACAACAAAGCGAATGCACAGATCGGCCACGACATTTCAGCTTATAACGCGACAAGTCATTCTCAAACGTGAAGTCAAGTTTGGCTCAGCTGCTAACACGTTTGCCCTTCACACAATGGTGCCCGGTTCAGTCCTGAACTCAGGCACGTCTTTTTGTCTTTTTTTTAATTTACCTTCTTCTTCTTTCCTGTGCATCAACTACAGACATTTTTTTTCCATTTCAATGTATTTCATTTTATTCTGTGTGAAACAAATCTGAGTTCTAAAGCTCTTAAGCTTATCATACAAGCATATCAAACTTGCCCCCCCCCCCCCCCCCCCCCCCCCCCCCCCCCTCTCTCTCTCGTGAGCGAGCTGTTGCGGGCTTCACTCTTGTATTCTATTTATTTATCCATTTATTCAGAACAACAAGAAAGAAAAGCACAGATTAACCCTTTCACCGCCAAAGTCGCATTTTAGCACCACAGTGATTTAACACATATGTCACTAAAAGGCATAAAATTGGGGTCTATTATCTAAAGACCCTATTGTCTTAGTTTTGGGAAGTAAGGGTAGACCTTTTTTTATATATGTCACAGAAGAATCCCCGATACTGCAGATGGATTTTGTTCTCTACCCAGGTAAAGTTGATGGAATGTTTGGCTGAAATATGGCTGGCGGTGAAAGGGTTAAGGAACAAGGCAAACCAGAAAGAGAGAGAAAGGGAAATGGGTGGGAAGAGAGAGAGAGAGAGAGAGAGGGGGGGGGGGGGGGAGAGAGAGAGAGAGAGAGAGAGAGAGAGAGAGAGAGAGAGAGAACACTGAGAGAGAGAGAGAGAGCTAGAGAGAAAGAGAGAGAATACTCACAGAGAGAGATATACTTGATTCATGAAACTTGTTTATTGAGGAAAAGAATACGCACACAATGGGCTTGTTTACATCTTGCCCTCGAACAAAAGAAGAAAAACATAACTAAAACTTCCAATAATGAAATAGAGAGAGAGAGAGAGGGGGGTACTTGTTTTCTACAAGACATGCCTCACTGCCCTCATGTACTTCAAAATACCCAGAGGCCCAGTTTCGTGCCAAGGACTTTGAAGCTACCTTCACCATTGAAAAAACACAATTCCACATAAACACGACATTGAACGATCTACATTTCTATTACGGTACACGTACTACAGACCCGCAACACTATGTAAGAAAAGAATCCTTTGTGGGAGAGAAAAGGAGAAGAAATACTTCAAATAGCAAAGAAAGTGTAGAAAGAACAAATATCCATCATAATCAAAGGAACTTGCACCATCTTCCAACTCCATTAGCATTACCGACACATGCTAGGAGAAAAGGTAGACTCAGGTTCACCATCAGCATGCATATTAACCGTAACAGAGCGCTACAATAACGGAAGGACACAGACAGAACACAGTCATGCAACCAACCAAAGATTAGATCAACTTACTTTGCACTGGAAACAGAACAAGGCATGTTTCGAAAATTAACGATCAAGTCCCAGACAAACGTAGGATGCAGGCATTTCATTTTCAAGTGTAAAAAGGTGCATGCTTATGAGAGCTTTTATGGGTGCCTTAACTCCGGTTCATTGTGTTGGACATAAACTGCACAACACCCATGTTTATTAGTGCTTTTGTGTGCGCTTTCATAGTTCTATTATGAACTACATAACACCTATGTTTATTAGTGTTTTTGTGTGTGTTTTCAAAGTTCTATTATGAACTGCATAACAATTATGATGCAAGCGTTTGTGGGTGCCCTTAATATTCAATTTTTGTGCTGCATAACATACATGTTTATCAGTGCCTTTCTATGTGTCCTTCATACTCATCCGCATGTTTAGTACATTCTGCATAAAACGCATGCTTTTGAGGTTTTTCGCGGGCGCTCCATATTCATTCGTATGTCTGCTATGCATTGTATAACATGCATGCTTTTAAATGCGCCTCAGAATTAGTGCTAATTGTTAAGCTATGTGTGAATAGTCAGCTAAAAGGACCTAACTGAAACGGGGCAAGCGTAACACGCTTCAAACACACACAACGCATACAATGCAGCCTGAAACACCAGAGATTCACATGATGTCTGTCAGTAAAAACAACTACATTTGTGCTGTTCTACGGTAGTCAAAGGAAGGGGGGGGGGGGGGGGGGGGGGGCTTAAACCTGGGGGGGGGACACAAAACAAACATAACAACCATGCTTAAACCTGCCACTGATGACTGTGTACTGCATTGACTCTACCACCCTGATATTAATAGTACTAGTACTACCCCCTGGTACAAACATATACACTACACCCAAACATAACAACCATGCTTAAACCTGCCACTGATGACTGTGTACTGCATTGACTCTACCACCCTGATATTAATAGTACTACCCCCTGGTACAAACATATACACTACACCCAAACATAACAACCATGCTTAAACCTGCCACTGATAACTGTGTACTGCATTGACTCTACCACCCTGATATTAATAGTACTACCCCCTGGTACAAACATATACACTACACCCAAACATAACAACCATGCTTAAACCTGCCACTGATAACTGTGTACTGCATTGACTCTACCACCCTGATATTAATAGTACTACCCCCTGGTACAAACATATACACTACACCCAAACATAACAACCATGCTTAAACCTGCCACTGATGACTGTGTACTGCATTGACTCTACCACCCTGATATTAATAGTACTACCCCCTGGTACAAACATATACACTACACCCAAACATAACAACCATGCTTAAACCTGCCACTGATGACTGTGTACTGCATTGACTCTACCACCCTGATATTAATAGTACTACCCCCTGGTACAAACATATACACTACACCCAAACATAACAACCATGCTTAAACCTGCCACTGATGACTGTGTACTGCATTGACTCTACCACCCTGATATTAATAGTACTACCCCCTGGTACAAACATATACACTACACCCAAACATAACAACCATGCTTAAACCTGCCACTGATGACTGTGTACTGCATTGACTCTACCACCCTGATATTAATAGTACTACCCCCTGGTACAAACATATACACTACACCCAAACATAACAACCATGCTTAAACCTGCCACTGATGACTGTGTACTGCATTGACTCTACCACCCTGATATTACTAGTACTACCCCCTGGTACAAACATATACACTACACCCAAACATAACAACCATGCTTAAACCTGCCACTGATAACTGTGTACTGCATTGACTCTACCACCCTGATATTAATAGTACTACCCCCTGGTACAAACATATACACTACACCCAAACATAACAACCATGCTTAAACCTGCCACTGATGACTGTGTACTGCATTGACTCTACCACCCTGATATTAATAGTACTACCCCCTGGTACAAACATATACACTACACCCAAACATAACAACCATGCTTAAACCTGCCACTGATGACTGTGTACTGCATTGACTCTACCACCCTGATATTAATAGTACTACCCCCTGGTACAAACATATACACTACACCCAAACATAACAACCATGCTTAAACCTGCCACTGATGACTGTGTACTGCATTGACTCTACCACCCTGATATTAATAGTACTACCCCCTGGTACAAACATATACACTACACCCAAACATAACAACCATGCTTAAACCTGCCACTGATGACTGTGTACTGCATTGACTCTACCACCCTGATATTAATAGTACTACCCCCTGGTACAAACATATACACTACACCCAAACATAACAACCATGCTTAAACCTGCCACTGATGACTGTGTACTGCATTGACTCTACCACCCTGATATTAATAGTACTACCCCCTGGTACAAACATATACACTACACCCAAACATAACAACCATGCTTAAACCTGCCACTGATGACTGTGTACTGCATTGACTCTACCACCCTGATATTAATAGTACTACCCCCTGGTACAAACATATACACTACACCCAAACATAACAACCATGCTTAAACCTGCCACTGATGACTGTGTACTGCATTGACTCTACCACCCTGATATTAATAGTACTACCCCCTGGTACAAACATATACACTACACCCAAACATAACAACCATGCTTAAACCTGCCACTGATAACTGTGTACTGCATTGACTCTACCACCCTGATATTAATAGTACTACCCCCTGGTACAAACATATACACTACACCCAAACATAACAACCATGCTTAAACCTGCCACTGATAACTGTGTACTGCATTGACTCTACCACCCTGATATTAATAGTACTACCCCCTGGTACAAACATATACACTACACCCAAACATAACAACCATGCTTAAACCTGCCACTGATAACTGTGTACTGCATTGACTCTACCACCCTGATATTAATAGTACTACCCCCTGGTACAAACATATACACTACACCCAAACAAGCAGCCAAATCAACAGGTAAGTAGTGTTGGCTATGAATGGGGCAGGTGCACTGGGTGCCCATACTGTTGGCCTTGCACATAGTCAACAGAACTTCCCCTTTTGCTAACTAAGATGAGGCTCAGTGGAATTATATTTAAATGCTTAGTTTATTGTAACTCCTACAAAACCTAACTTTACATGCATATTTATGATATTCACTTATAACGGGAGTTGACTGGTACTGGCCTTGCCTTCAATAAATCTACTTTGTGATCTGTTAGCCAAGCAAGATATTTGTAAGCAAGAGTTTTGATGTTAAAAAAACAGCACAAAATATTTTAATCTGATTTCACACAGCCATGAGTGAATCATAAAGCAAAGCAAAGCGATCGGCAAATCTTGAAAATCAAGCAACCTACCCCTTTATTTCCACGAAACTCGCCTTTATAAAATGTTATCATTGTTTAAAGGGAAAGGCATTCAAATTCTTAACTGCTTGTCATATAAATACTGGGGGAAGTAGGTTCTTGGTTGTCTGTTGAACATCAACCGACAAAATGGGAATTACTATTTTTTTCGAGTGCTTATGCGTTGCTTTAGCAGAAAAATCACTAACATAAACTCTAAAAATAGACAAACACAAGGCAGGGAATGTCTGTGCATTTGGTGGGAGTGTAGAGTGATGTACCGGGCCAATGTATCGCCCATGGTGCTAGAAGAGCTAAGCACAATCACAGAGATAAATAATAAATCAAAGAAATGGAAAGAAAAAAAGGGCCCATGTTAGTGTTACAGGTCAATTACTGAGAACTCTGAACGCAAAAAATTGTCGGTGAAATTCAAAAACTTCGTATCTCAATTTTTGTAGTTTTGAGAAAAAATGAAAAAAAAAGTTTAAAAAATTAACCGCATTGACAACAATTGATTAACTATGATGAATTTATGTTGTTCAAGACATTGAGAGTTTAGTCCTGCATTTTGTTAAAATTACTTAACAATTTTTTTTTTATACTTGAAAAGAATGAAGATACGAGGTTTTTATCCTTAACTAGAACTGAATTTGGGACTTACGAATTTTTCTTCTATTTTCACAACCTCATTTACCCCAGATAGAAAGATGTTAGAGATACAAGCTTTTGGTGGAAGGTGGCAGGAAAACTTAGAGAGCTGATTATGTATCTAACTCAAAAATCGAGATACGAGGTTTTTGAATTTCACCAACGAAATACTCCATTCTACAATACAGGAGTGCTGCCCATTCAACTTACACATCTACATGGCAGGCAGGGCTATCAATTTCTTTTCTTCTGTTTTTGTTGTTGTTGTTGGGATTGATTCTTTTTTGTTTTAATTCGGGCTGCTCCCACCTGGAGAGCGCGTCACTGCTAACGCAGCACCACCCTCATTTTGTTGTGTTTTGGGGGGGTAGGGGGAGGGGAAGGGCAAACTTGGGAAAACTCGCTATCAATTTGGTTCATAACAGGCAGCAGGATTTCTCTCTGCTCTTAATAACTGCTGGATGAAATTGGCATTGAGTACAATCCATGGTGATAAGATACGAGGGCGACTGCTGACAACACCACCACAAGAACTCTACACTAGCAGTCTCCGTAACACTAACAGTCAAAGCACAAGACACAAACCACAATCCAGCCACAAGATGATCCCACAGATTCACACACACAAACTACCAAACAGAAGGAGAAAGAAGAAGAATAGAAGGAAGCTGGCTTACCAATGAAGGAGTTGAACCCCAGACCACCGTGTGATTTGGCCATCTCTGTGGAACAAGGCCCCAGTAAGCATAACAAACTGAAAAGGTAGAAAGGCCTTACCTACCCCCCAGTCCCCTACACTCCCCCCTCCCTTCCCCAGCCCCCTCTCCTTCTCCCTGCCCCTCTCAAGGCTAAAAAGCTGCTAGGATGGGTTGGCAAAACTCTTATTCCTAGTTTCAGTCCTTTCAGTATTTGATGCTGGGAAGAGCATGAGTGTACCGGTAGATATCTGTGAAACTGTACATGTACGAAGGAGTGTTTGGAATCAAATGTAATCACATACTCTTATATGAATTTTTTCTAAAGTTTGATAAAAAATCTACCATTAAATATCCTTTGACTGCTCACAAAAATGTTTTAAAAAAATTCCTAAGTCTTCTGGAAAGAATGTCAAATTAAAAGAGAAAAAAAAAGAAGATAGCTAACATTCAAGGAATATTCAGTGTCTTGAACCCTTTCACCACCAATGTCGCATTTTTGCACCACAATGGTTTAACACCCATGTCACTAAAAGGCATCAAATCAGGGCCTCTTATCCAAATACACTATTGTTTTAATATTAGAAGGTAAGGATAGGCCTAATGTTATACATGTCACAGAAGATTTCCCAATAATGCAGATAATGTTTTTCTCTACCCAGTGAAGTTAAATGGCATTTTTTGGCTGAAAAATGGCAGGCGGCGAAAGGGTTACGATCAAACCTACAAACATGCAAGCACAGAACATGTTCACAGACACAGTCTCGTGTTCATGCACAGAACATGTTCACAGACACAGTCTCGTGTTCATGCACAGAACATGTTCACAGACACAGTCTCGTGTTCAAGCACAGAACATGTTCACAGACACAGTCTCGTGTTCAAGCACAGAACATGTTCACAGACACAGTCTCGTGCACAGAACATGTTCACAGACACAGTCTCGTGTTCAAGCACAGAACATGTTCACAGACACAGTCTCGTGTTCAAGCACAGAACATGTTCACAGACACAGTCTCGTGTTCATGCACAAGAATACTTTGTACATCTAGTCTTTAAATGTCTCAATTTCACAATTGTTCAGATTTCTCTATCTTTTTCTCTTGGGCAGATGGCCTTGGTCATTAAATTTCCGTTGCCCTCTCTCTCTGTTTCAGATGTTTACAGTTTTAGACATTTCAGACATTGTCATTGGTGTGCAAATTAAAACTGGTGACCTTGACCTTGATGTTTGACCTTGTTTATTTCTTTGATAGTTTTATAAATTTCACCTTTTACCAAACTGACAAAGAAGTTGGATAAATGTTTTAAAAAATCTAATGGAAAGCATGAAGATCTGTTTTGCGGTAAAAGTTGCATTATTTTCATCAATTTGTCTGGTCTTAAAAAAATATTATTTTTTTAAAATTCAGCTCGTAATAATCATTGCACAAAAACACACACTACTGCATAACAGATTTTGTGGAAATTGCTAGGAATTTGTTTTTATCATAGACTGTGCAGGACACAGCAGAATATTGTTCCCAGTCTGGGCTTAATGTTGAAAATAAACTTCCTTGTTTGCACAAGCAAAGTGACTATTAGTGAATACACACTCACGGAATACTGTTGAGCCACAATCTCAAGGAAAATGTGCAGAAAGCCAAGACAAGAATTACACTAGCCAAGTGAGTTGGCAGAAGAAACATGCACAATGACAAGTTATACACTGATGTTTTGATTCACGTGCAGCACAGTGCCTCAAGTGTCCACTCATTCCCCATCTCTGCATCCATCACCAACACAGTTCCCATCACCAGAGTTCACACCACAAGCCGGCTTAGCGCAAAATGCAGTGTAACACTCCACAGATACAAACAACCCTGGAAAACGTGCCTTCTCTTTTCACTAGATAACAATCATCATCACGTTAAAGCCCCCCCTTGCGGGGATACACAAAATGCAGTGCAACGCTCCACAGATACAAACCACCATGGAAAATGTACCTTCTCTTTTCAGTACATAACTATCATCATCATGTTAAAGGCCCCCCCTGTGGGGATACCAGGGGGCCTTTGTACAAATAGTTCCCCCACTTTCTGGAAGTTCTGTGCTTGTAAATTCCTCTAATCTGTCACTCTCTATGACTCTGCCTTTTCCTTTTGCTTTCTGACATCTACTATCTTTTTGCCTTACCGGTCCATTCTCCTGCCTTTGTTTAATAAACTCTTACAAAGATGTTCTCCAGCTGAGACGGACATGCTAGGCCTATTTCTTAGTAAGGCGCATAATGGCAGCATGACGCATCTGCGCTCATATGACAGGAAACTGTGTGAGCGATGGACAAAGAAAAGACAAAATGCTAAAGGTTCCTGTAATGTATCATGGAGGCAAACTGGTGCCATGGGTGACTCTGATAGGAGTTGTGTGCTTTTAAGGCATGGAGATCTGGATCATGTTGAAGGGTCCGTAATGTAGAAATTGGGGTGGAGGGGTGGGGTGGGGTGGTTTCCAGTGGATAGCCCTAGCAGGTTGTCCAGACTGCTTGGATGATTGGGATGAATGGTGTATTTCGCCAACATAATCAAGCCAATTTTTATTTTATTCACTCGCTCTTAAACTCACGAAACAAAAACAAAAAATACAAATTGATTGTAAACCCGTGCAATATATGTAGAGAGGGTTTTGTACAGCGTGGTGCCAAACATCAACAACCAGAAAAATCAAGTCTGTGGCCTTGAAAGTCTCAAGGTGTTTTTTCATAATAGATTTCAAGAATAAGCAACTGAAAAGTGCTAGGCAGGCAGGTGAGTGGTTTGAAAAATGAGGAGGGGAAAAAATATAAAATAGATTTTTTGACCAATGAGCACAACACAGAGTCAAAGCAGCACTCAGTAACCATGCTTAGAAGAAAAAATAACAAAACTGAAAAAATAGGCAAATTATAAAGTGCATTCAGCTGAAGTTTGAGATATAGCTTTTCTTTACAAGCAAACACAAATGCTAAGCGTAATACTGCACAGGGGAAAAACCTATAGCTTGTTGGTAAACTTTGTTGTACGCTTAACAGAAACAGGTTGCACTATGTATTTAATAAAACTTCACAATAAATAATACACAGGTTCCCTGAAACATTTTCAGATGGTTATTGAATTTAAAAAAAATAATTTTCAGTCAAACTAATCTGAATAAAGGCTTCAACAACATCCCTAACAATCGAAACATACTAATCGAACATCTTAATCAATGGAAACCTATTTTTTGTGAATAAGCACAATTAAAAAGTTAGGCTAGATGGATAAGTTATCTACCTACAGGCTTAAACAAATCAACACGCAGAGTTGAATGAATTGGCATTACCTGACACTCGTAAATATGTTATTGCCATTATAGCATTTATTTCACATTAAATGTTAAGAGGATATGACCAAAGCCTACATAATAAAAGTGTCAGCGAAAATTTACTTACAGCAAAAAGTTGTTTTTGTTTTTTGAGGATTCCGTTCCTTTAGCCTCGCACTGATTGGAGGTAAACATCAACTAGACATGTTTGTCGTATGACTTTACACTGAGGCATCGCACTGATTGGAGGTAAACATCAACTAGACATGCTTGTCGTATGACTTTACACTGAGGCAATGTCATTACGATTTTTAATCCCCAAACCTGATACCATGCACATTTATGTCAGATTCTTTTATTATGTGGAAATGATACTTTTCCTAAATTACTTTCATTGTAGCATATTCTTCTTATAAATTCCATCTCTACTGTGTGTCCAAACATGTGTACACTTTTCTCTATTACAGTGATCACCAATCAGCAGTGCCAGCAAACAAATGAACCTTAACACTTAAATCAGTCAATTTAAAGGCAACAACCGACACACACACACACATTAACTCTTCTACCGCCATGTACTTTTTGGACGTTCTCGGATGTCCGTTGCATCTCATCGACAAGAGAGGAGTAACTATTTCTTCAAGTGTGCATGCGTTGCTTTAACGGAAAAAAAATACTGACATAAGCTCTGAAAATAGACAAACACATGGCAGGGTACTTGGCAGTGAATGTCTAAAGTTGATGGGAGTGTAGAGTGATGTTTTGGGCGAATATATTCCCTTATGATGCTAGAAGAGATTAAAGGCAACACATCTAAACACACAGAGTGATTAATCCCATAAGTGTTTCCATTCTCCTATCTATAACCAGTGGTTCATGCCACCAGGCGAACCTACACAAGTGTACAGTTCACACTTTGGAGCACACAGCTAAAGGGAGCACACACACAGTACAGAGGCAGGAAACAACACATTTCCTAATCAGCGCATTGCTTCCCTTTCCTGGCTGACCTTTGATCTTGCTGAAGTCCAGGTGTGTCTCTCTGATGGAGAAGTCGGCCTGGAAGGGGGCGATCTGCTCACGCAGGATCAGCAGGTGTTTGATCAGGAACAGCTGCCCGTCCAAGGCAGTCTGCACGCACGCACATGCACACACACACACGCACAGGATTAGTAGGTGTTTGATCAGGAACAGCTGCCCATCCAAGGCAGTCTGCACACACACACACACACACACAAACGCACAGGATCAGCAGGTGCTTGATCAGGAACAGGTGTTTGATCAGGAACAGCTGCCCATCCAAGGCAGTCTATGCACACACACACACAGGATCAACAGGTGATTGATTAGGAACTGCCCATCCAAGGCAGTCTGCACACGCACACACAGATGATCAACAGGTGATTGATCAGAAACAGCTGCCCGTCCAAGCATACTAACTTTGCATCTCAAATCCTTTCTTTTTGTGAAGATTATATAAAATCCTGCTTCATTTAAAAAAAAAATCAATCACAATATATATTCTTCACAAAAGTTGTCAGGTGGACATAATATATGACCCAAATCAACTTTCAGAACAATTATTTTGTTCATTTATTAGAAGTAAATATTTCTCATTCAGAACAATTATTTTGTTCATTTATTAGAAGTAAATATTTCTCATTCAGAAGAGGATAGAGTGATGTTTTTCAAAACACTAAGATGTGAGTCACCTTTCTCTTAGTGATGCCGTCCCTGGCATTTTTCAGGGACTCCACACATGCCTGCAGTGCCTCTTGAGACAGACCCTGGAAGGTGGTTTTCTGCAAGGAAAAACACCAACACACCGTTAAAACAAGTACATCATAAATCAGAAATGAGGACAGGTTTATTGTCTAAACATAAGTAAAGAAAATAATCATACAGCATTGCACATAAAAGAGGCACAGTTGAAACAAAGAATTGAGTAAAGGTAAAATAGGAAAATATTTAAACACACACACACACACACATTCTCTCTCTCTCATCTATACATACAGCTTGGACCAGTGTGCGTAATACAGTGGGGTACCACATGCCGTGAAGGTCTGCAGGGGATACATACAACTCTCTCTCTCTCACTCACATCTATACATCGATACAGCTTGGACAGGGTGACCAGTGTGCGCCGTACAGTGGGGTACCACATGCTGTGAAGGTCTGCAGGGGATACATACAACTCTCTCTCTCTCTCACTCACATCTATACATCGGTACAGCTTGGACAGGGTGACCAGTGTGCGTCGTACAGTGGGGTACCACATGCTGTGAAGGTCTGCAGGGGATACATACAACTCTCTCTCTCTCTCACTCACATCTATACATCGATACAGCTTGGACAGGGTGACCAGTGTGCGTCGTACAGTGGGGTACCACATGCTGTGAAGGTCTGCAGGGGATACATACAACTCTCTCTCTCTCACTCACATCTATACATCGATACAGCTTGGACAGGGTGACCAGTGTGCGCCGTACAGTGGGGTACCACATGCTGTGAAGGTCTGCAGGGGATACATACAACTCTCTCTCTCTCTCACTCACATCTATACATCGGTACAGCTTGGACAGGGTGACCAGTGTGCGTCGTACAGTGGGGTACCACATGCTGTGAAGGTCTGCAGGGGATACATACAACTCTCTCTCTCTCTCACTCACATCTATACATCGGTACAGCTTGGACAGGGTGACCAGTGTGCGTCGTACAGTGGGGTACCACATGCTGTGAAGGTCTGCAGGGGATACATACAACTCTCTCTCTCTCTCACTCACATCTATACATCGGTACAGCTTGGACAGGGTGACCAGTGTGCGTCGTACAGTGGGGTACCACATGCCATGAAGGTCTGCCGGGGACATGGGCATGTTGCTCACTGGACCCTCCATACCTGCACACACACACACACAACAAACTTTGACCCACAAGTTCACCTTAACATACTCTCAGAAATGCTCTCTGGTATTATCCACACATCTTTGCTTTCAGCACATAGAAATGGCAAACTCGCGGAGCAAACATTCTTACTCTCAGAGATGTCTACCCCAATTATTTAAAATCTGGAATTTTCCATGATTTTCCGGAACAGACTTACAGAGCAAGAAACTGTAGCTGAACTGCGACCTGAATGTGTGGAGGTGTGGCTGCGAGTTGGGACTCGGAATGAGCGGCGTGGGAGCAACGCCACTGTACGGCCCAAAAGATGGGACAGCACAACAAAAAAACAACCTGTAGCTCGTTAGTTCCTATTGCTGGTTTTGTTTCCCTTGCTATGCAGATTCACAAGAGCAAAGTTCACAACATGTACAAAAGTTCAACTGTTGTTTTCTTCCCTAGCATGGTAAACAGCTCTTTCACCCATTGGGAACAGAACTTTACATCCCTGTACTCTAAAACCAGCAGACGACAGGCCTAACTCTTCTAGCACCATGTGGTTTTGACGTTCTTGGTAGTCCGCTGCATCTCAACTGACAAGAGGGGAGTAACTATTTTTCAGAGTTGCTTTAACGGAAGGAACAGTTACATAACCTCTAAAAACCGACAAACATATGGCAGGGTACTTGGCAGTGAATGTCTTTGCATTTGGTGAGAATGCTGATAAGAGTGATGTCTTGGGCGAATATATTCACCCATGGTACTAGAAGAGTTGGGTTTCTCACACACATACACACACTCCCTTTCTCTCTCTCTTAGCCCACCCCACTATTTACTATTCTATACTAAAGGCAAGCCACTTACTCCTGTCCAGAGGGACGTCGGTCAGCTGTGTGTCCACACTGGCTGCCCCATTGTCCACCACTCCATTGTCCTCACCCTCCACACACACACTCTCTCTCTCCACCCCACTATTTACTATTCTATACTAAAGGCAAGCCACTTACTCCTGTCCAGAGGGACGTCGGTCAGCTGTGTGTCCAAACTGGCTGCCCCATTGTCCACCACTCCATTCTCCTCACCCTCCACACACACTGCAGAAGTGGTGGGGGTGGGGGTGGGGGCAGATGCAGGGGAGGTGCCGTCTGAAGTCAGCTGAGCCACCTCAGCACTGGTGCTCGAAGCATTAGAGGGTGTGCGGGAGTGTGTCAGCTTGTGGGTCTTCCCCTTCTTCAAGCCTTCGGCAATACTCTGGTTACACACAACAAATTAAATACAGAAGGTGAGTGACAGGCCTGCTGCTGTGTGGGCAAACAACGTAAGGAGCTGCAACCCTCTTGCATTTGCATGCTACAGAAAAAACCTCTTTATTCACATGGGTGCAACTCCCAGAGACAAAACAACTGAAAGGCCGGGCTCCAGGGGCCAACCAAGGCCCTTGTGGGGTACAGGGGCAAAGTCCCGTTAGATCATTCAAGGGGGGAGGGCAATGCAAGAGAGAGAGAAAAACAAAACAGACAGACAGTTAAAATGATCGAAAGAGACAGTTTGAGTCTCATAAGCCTTGTCCCAGCCAGTGTTGGCCAACTTGAACGCCAGAGGGATAAGCAATGCTCTGATAATACAACATTGATGAATACATAAGATGGGTCATAGGCCTGCAACTGGGGGAATGAATAAAGTCAGATGCCTAAATGGGAGAAGAAGAACCTAAGCCCAGCCAGCAAACATCAACATTACCTCCATCATCTCGATGTAATGTGCATTACACTATTATTGTTATTATACCATTATTATTACAATATTACCTCCATCATCTCCAGTTTTTCGGGGTAGGCCAGGTCCCCAGCGGCAGCAGTGTACTGCAGGATGTCGGTGTATGTGTATTACACTATTATTGTTATTATACCATTATTACAATATGATCAACATTACCTCCATCATCTCGGTGTATGTGTATTACACTATTATTGTTATTATAGCATTATTACAATATGATCAACATTACCTCCATCATCTCCAGTTTTTCAGGGTAGGCCAGGTCCCCCGGGGCAGCAGAGTACTGCAGGATGTCGGTGCGGATGTAGATGTAGGTGCGGTACACCAGCCTCTCCTGCACATCCTGCAGCATCTGGCGGCAGATGGCCTCAAACGCTTGCAGTTCCTTGGCTGTAACAAACATGCAAAGAAACACCCAATAATAAACTTGAAGCATAAAAGCAACACAAGATCTGACAGTTCAGCCAACCCCAAACAAGCTAGAAACACTCACATTTACCCTTTTATCACTGGTTGCCTTTAGTGAAAGAATGAAGACTGGCAGAACAGGAGCAATGGGATAAGACGCGATCTCCAGAGCTATCGTTCTTTGACACTGGTCTTAGACATGGTTTATGAAAACATACAAATTGTGCTTATTTACGTACTATAACTTTCAAATCACCCCCTATAATCTCAAACCATGTGTTTTCTTCTTTTCTTCAACCACACTTTCGTCGATTTAAGACGCCATCTTCAAGGAAGAAATATTGACTAATAAAAAATTGGCAACATTTTTTGGTCATTCAACCCGCGACAGGGCTAGCGTATAGCTCCGCACTGTAGAAAGCAGTCTGCCTTGGCAACTGTGAACACGCGTTACCGTATCTTCAACGTAAAACGTGGATAGAAAATGGTTGCTGGACGGCTTTCGAAATATCGGAGCTGGGAAGGCTGCAATCGGAGCTCGGAGCTGATCTGGCGAAATCGGGGTAAGTGGCAGGTCTGTGACTGCATTAAAAACAGCTTCCAACGTTATGTCTGTGTACACAGGATGGGTGGGCTGGTGTTAGAATTGCATGTTATTGTCCTGTGTTAACTCATTCGCATCACAACGATTTTGATTTATTAAAAAAACTCACAAATCACTCCAACCATACACACAAACGAAACATACATAAACAAAAGGAGAAATGAAAGAAGATTATGGGTTTTTACTTCAGGTTTAGACATAAGGAAGTGGTAAATCAGACTTTTTAAAATATAGACTTTATATAGAAAAACTACACTGATTGGCTTCCCAACAACAAACCAATATAAAAGCAAAGTCAGAGGCAAAATTGTGGTCTAAGGGAGCGAAGCGAGTTTAGAAGTGACCAAGGTATGGTGTGCACACATATTTACGTCCCTTGAAGCAAATGCATCACATTCACAGCTATCTATTAATTCCGGACATATATGGCCGGAACAACTTGAATGAGTTAATCTGCCATCAATGTTGGCAGAAATGTTTGATTTTATAAGACCTTGGTTCTGGATGACAAGATGGCCAGTCATGAAGACTCAATCCGCTTTCCCGATCCTGGTTTGAGGAGCATTCCTGAACTTCTTTCACCCTGGCCTATGTCCTGATCCTACTTCTACTATAACAACAATTTGTGCTCACGATTTTGCTGTACATGTTCCTCCATCATCTCTATGTTGAGGATGCTGCACAGCTCAGACAGCGTCTCCAGGTGCTGGATGTGGATGATGAGCGGCCGGAACACGTCGTACAGGTGAGTGCATAGTCCTTCCAGCATCACACTACAGGCGAGAGACAAAAAATACAGGTAAAATTAGTAAAATGATTTGTGGATGGAACACGTCGTACAGGTGAGTGCACAGTCCTTCCAGCATCATACAGGTGAGACAAAAAATACAGGTAAAATTAGTAAAATGATTTGTGGATGGAACACGTCGTACAGGTGAGTGCACAGTCCTTCCAGCATCATACAGGTGAGAGACAAAAAATACAGGTAAAATTAGTCAAATGATTTGTGGTTGGAACACGTCGTACAGGTGAGTGCACAGTTCTTCCAGCATCACACTACAGGTGAAATAAAATACAGGTAAAAGTTGAGAGGATGATCAGCGTCCGAAACATGTCATACAGGTGAGTGCACAGTCCTTCCAGCATCACACTACAGGTGGGGGAAAAAAAGAAGAGAATACATCATTACATGTATCGCTAGAAAAAACTATTCACTGAATTGACTCTATAAGCTTATAATAATGATATAAAGCTTGGAGAATATTGGTAGATTTTTATTAATCTTACTATCTATATAATTAAATACTTACCAACACTCAAAACAATAGCATATCATACCAATTGGCTGGAAAAACCTTAAGCGTGAACGCTTAGTTACCAAATAACAAAGAGCAAGTCACTCTAGTGACCGTGGGGTTATCCCCCCTTTCCCACTTCCGGTCACGCATATCCACTTCCGGCCCCAACTCATTCCTATTTACCCTAGCATCAGGAGGGAGGATGGGTGGGAACCTTTGGTTGTTTTGAGTGTTGGTAAGTATTTAATTATATAGATAGTAAGATTAATAAAAATCTACCAATCTATTATAATCATACTGTACCAACACTCAAAACAATAGCAGACTACCAACGAGGAGGAGGGTGATGCGCCCAAGCGAACAAGGGAAGAATGAAAACCAACACACAGTATATACATTCAAACTCCCTAAACATCACATCTAAAACTCCATAATACTCCAATCTCTTTTCCCCCATAGGTCATACATGACTTACCCCAGAAGGGAACGGTTGAGAAACACTACTCTCGATAGTTAAACAGGAGATGGGAGTACGACAGTCCGCCTGATGGCAGACAAGAGGTCGTCTGACCTCTTGATGGATACGTCCCAGGTAGAAACTAAGGAACGTATTGACGGAACGCCATGTGGCCAACTCCATGACCTTGGCGAGGGGGACTTATCTGGAGAGCGCCAGGGAAGAACTGATTGTCCGAACTTCATACGCTCAGATGGGGTTGTCCGGCAAAGAAGAACTAGAGATGGCGTAAGATAGCTTAACAGTTTCTACCAGGCACCTAGAGAAAGTAGACTTGGATAGGTCCTTGCCATACCGTTGTTCAGAGAAAAGAACAGACGCCTCCTAGAACCCCTGAAGGAGCTAGTGCGGGACAGATAGTACCTAGAAAGAGAACTGTACAAATGTGAATCTCTGAGACATAACCGCGCCATGTACCTCAGGTAGAAGTTGAAGAACGTGTTGACCGACTTCCAGTAGGCGGCTGACACGATATTAACCAAGGGAACCCCTTCAACGAGAGCGAGCGAGGCGCTGATTGCGCGCGGCTCGTGAACCCTGATAGAGCCGGATGGCGGGCTAACGAGAGACTGAGAGTAGGTTAGCCTGACACAGTCTAACAACCACGTCTTTAGCGTACTTAGGGCTAATAGAAAGAAAGAATCTTCTTCTAGAGCCCCTAAAACCTATGGTTCTAGACAGGTAGGATCTGAGCGCGCGGACCGGACAGAAAAAACGGTCCGCGACGCACGAGCAGAGAATTGTCCGCAAACTGGAGATAGAGAGAAGAGGAGACTCAACATCGCCGGGCTGATTCTTTGTCCTGAACCCGGGCAAAAAGCAAAGCAAAACGGTCGATAAATCCTCCGCGAACTCGACTTCCCTGGAGAGCCCGTTAAGGGAGTGGAGGCAACTGACCCGTCTGGCAGACGCGAGAGCAATCAAGAACACCATCCTGAAAGTAAGGACCTTGAGAGAGAGGGAAGCGAGAGGTTCACAGCGATCCCTTAGATAATTCTAAAGAAGAAACACGTACCATTGCGGGACCCGGACAGCCCTCGCCGGGGCCCGCAAAAGCACTGTGTCCAAAATGTGGGACACCCGCGGAGCGGAGAGCATAGAGGTTCGATCAAAACCTAAGGCCAACAAAACGGTGTCAAACAGAGAAGCCCCGTAGTCAGAGAGGGTCTGAGCAGAGAGGTCCTTAGTCCTGCGCAAGTGGGGCAGGGACTCCACAAACTGGAGGAGCAGAGCGTCCCATTTCTTGCGCGCGCAGAAAAGAACCATGCCTTCCAGCGCAAATCGCACAAAGGATTGGAAAGAGTGGAGCAAACAATTGTCCCAATCATAAAGTGCAAAAAACCCTGCTTCTTTGCTTCTGTATACAAAGTTGACAGGGCCACAACGTGGCATATTCCAAAAAATTAATGAAGTGCCGATACGACAGAGTTTCTGCACTACGTAAAAAGATTTACGTTCGAAGCAGACTAAAAGGATACTCGCTGGAAGATGGAAACGTGACGTAGAGACGAACAGAAAAGGCAACAAAGTAGCAATCGTCTGACGTAAAAACTTAGCAGATGACGCTGAAAAGCTCATCCTGCGATTGCAACAAGATGGCGAGAAGCGAAACATTGTATCCAAGTGACGTCAAGACACCGCGGTAAAATCCATTTAAACAGTACTGACTTGGAACGATTCGCCAAAAACCAACATAGACCTGTTGAAAGGGAATAAAAACCCAAATGACGAGAAAAGGAGAACTAACGGATGGGAACTGAAGATTAGGTTCGGTGTAGCAGAGAAAACCGTTTCAACGGCCTTGACTTGCAACGAGAAGCCAAAGTGAAACAATTAAGGCCTGAAGAAAGGCAAAGATCACTCAGTTGAACAACCAAGTGATCGCGGGCCAGTTAGAGACTGGTGAGATTATTTTTAATTGGAGCCGTTGAAGCAACCGCTGGACATTACTCAAACGGCGAAAAAGACGGTTGAAGAACCGGGATGTTATCTGCCGGTCCGTTGCCCCAACTCTGTTAAATGGATCAAGAAAGTGATCCCTTGGTAGAACAAAACTTCAAGACAGGCAGATCGAGCAGATCTAGCCAGAAGATAAGAGGGTACGAGAAAAAACAAACAAACACCTCTTGTAAGAAATTTCAAGGGTCAACCTGAGGCCAACTGGATACAGGCTGAGAAAAGCGAATAACTTCCCAAATATTAGACCAACACCTCCGGAAAGGAGGTTTGACCGTAAGAGGAGACAGAGAGAAATGAACTCCTCTTCTGGAAGGGCCAAAAAAGAAAAGACCTAGGGGGGGGGGGGAAATTTTGAAGCACTCTGCTAAAAAACCAGTTCAAAGTCAGAGTATTGACCCCAGCTGGTTGAGAAGAGCCCATCAGAGAGTCATAGTCCCCAAAAAGGGACTGCCCGAACGGTGCAGGTTAATACCGTATAAACCATATAATGGACCAAAAAATCATGGTCCACCGACACGATATGGTCCACCAAAGGTGGGTGATCCACCATACCGAGAGCAAGCGAGAGTGGCCGGGCCGGGCCACTACCCGCTGCTACGCCTTAGAATCGGCAAAATCTGTTTTGTCTATCCATCGTTGTATATGAACAACGGTCCAGTGGTCCAATACCATGGACATCGTGGAGAGAGGAGGTTCTTGAAGGAACATGAACCTGAACCCTGCCGTACCAACCGAAGAGTCCAACCAACGCCTACTAAGGTGTTTCCAGAGGGAAGCACTGCGCCCAGAGCGCCTACGCAGGAAGTAGGGGCGGTAGACGGACTTTGGGAGTATGAGGGCTCCACCGCAAAGGCTGCTGTTGCAGCCTGGGAGGCCAAGAAGACCTCCCCCTGCGGAAAGAGGAGAATCCCTCCGTCAGACTGATGACCGATAGGCTGGGAGGAGACAGGCTTGAAATTCCGACGAAACGAAGTATGACGTCAGTAGGACCTGAACGCCAAGAGGAGTGCAAGGTAGAAAACACATAGTACGACTTGGGTGCGTTAGAGAACGACATCCGTAGAGCCTTAGCCGACGTAGCAGAGAGGAGAAGACGTCCTGATCTCTGAGGAGAGTGGAGAGGAACGAAGATTCCTCAAGGGGGAGTATCGCAGTGCCGATCAAAAAGAGAGACACAAAACGCAGAGCCCTGAAGGAGCCTACGGAGCATCCTGTTCATGTCAGGTTCTGAGACTGATCGCCGCTCCGTGTGAAAAAATTTTCCGCTGGGAGAGAAAACTCCGTCTAGAGAAGGGCATGAAGAGTGGACACCGGGCACCTGAATCGAAAGGACTCCTTGGGTGCTCAGAAGGAGACGACCACTCCTGACGAAGGGGAACGGGAACCGACGTAGACTTAGTCACGACGTCAAAACACCGTGGCTTGGAAAGCTTCTGTAGGTCCGATTACGACAACGAAGCAGGGCGTTGAGGAAGGTCCGTCAGTGCCCAAGGGCAGAGACCGGAGAACTACATCTGGGCGACCCTACAGCCTGCGACTAGACAGAGCGAGGTCGAGGGGCCTTAATCCGTGGGGGGGGGGGACCCCGCAACTGGGTAGGCCGTCTGTGAGTACTCCTCTCTCTCAGAGGGAGCCTCGCTGTGCACATACCGGTAAAGTTCCGGGTAGAAGTACCCCACATGGAGATGTGAGACCGGGTACCGGCAAACGCAGGGACCGGGGGAACGTGAGGCGCCGCCCAAGAACGTCAGCCACGGTAGAATACGCATGGAGATCGAATCGGGGAGCGTTCCCTCCGGAGGGAAGGGCGAAATCGAACAGAACTCGCGCCTTCACTGGACAGCGTAGACCAGACCAGCCGGCCTCGGCATAGCCTGTAGCTGTAACCCGCTACGACCAGCGCCGTACCGTCCATGCGGTCACCGGGAAGATCCATCCGCCCAACCGCCGGGCACTTCTGGACCGGGGGAACGTGAGGCGTCGCTCAAGAACGTCAGCCACGGTAGAATACACGTGGAGATCGAACCGGGGAGCGTTCCCTCCGGAGGGAAGGGCGAGAACGAACAGAACTCGCGCCTTCACCGGACAGCGTAGACCAGACCAGCCGGGCTGGACATAGCCTGTAGCCGTAATCCGTTTTGACCGGTGCCGTACGGTCATCGGGAAAAATCTGTCCGGCCCAACCGCCGGGTACTGCGTACCCGCGCGGTGGGGGGAGCGAGCCCACACCGGCACCCCTTATCTCGGGGTGTGTAGAGGTGCGTCAGGGCCTCCGGGCTTACGGATTGCCGGGCGAAGAGCGGGCTGGGCTTAAGTGACGTGGCGGACACCCCGCTCCGGGTGTGGCCGTACAGATGGGTCACTGCCAGCGGACGCTGATAATCCGAAGGGAGAATATCCACGGATGAATATCTCCCCCGGCGGTCATAGAGAGGGTTGGGTGTAGAGCCATCCCGTCGACCGACCCTCTCTAAAGGCCTTGAGCTGGCTGGGCTAACATGGCGTGGTCGAACAACCCGGTCCGGGTGTCGACCTGTAGAGCCAAAGCCAGCCGACAACCCGCCGCGGGGGTTGTCGCCCTTGCCTAGGCTATGACACCTCTCCGAACTACGCGAGAGAGGATGCTTCGCCGTGACCGAGCAGACCGACCGTCTACTTGCACCACCGTCCGTGGTGCCTTCGACCTCCTGGCCGGCATCGACCTCCTGGTCGGAACGGTAGACAGTCCGTCTACAACCGTCCTCGTCCGTAGAAGATCCGACGGAGGGGACCTGGAGATCTGTGAAGAAGGACAGATAACAGAACCCTCCTCAGCCGGGGAGGTGACAGACGTAATTGCTGGTACAGAAAACAATGAGCCCGCCATTCTGCGGGTGACAGATGAATGTATCAAATTTTTCGGAAGTTTGTGCGGATGAATTTTGTTCCGACTTCGACCGAGTATACACAGAGGCCATGGGCTCTGTCTTAGGAGAAGAAAAAGTAGTTCCTAGAACATGTTTGACTGAAAAAAAACGTCCGATGGATGTTTTGTGTGAGAAAAAATTTAGAGTAGAAATCGCCGATTTTCGAACCGATCTCTCGGACAAACCTGACGAAGATGACTTGGGCGAAACGAAACGCCCGAATCGTCACGACCAAGAAGAACAGACTTCGAATCCTACGAAGAAGGAACACGCGGGACCCCCTAGGGAGGGTCCCCAAAATTATCGTGCATGACGACAAGGAAAACTGAATGAAAAACTAGCAAATCGACAGAGTAGCTAAACAAAGCAAACTACATGTATCAAAAGACTGCAGAGTTAAAAACTTGAAAAACCGCAGTGCCAAGAAAAAACCAAAAAATGGTTGACTAACCAGTATGAGCACCGGCTAGACCAAACAACATAAATAATTTTCTAAACTTCAAAACTATGTAATGAAGAATAAAAAGAAAACGAGGACTAGCTACTAGGAGCAAGCTAGCACCAAGGTAAACTACAGAACCAGAACAAACCCACCAAGAACACTTGAAAATGAATTTGAAAGGGAGAAAGGTTTATCATCAACAGCCTTGAAGCATGGTAAATAGAGAATGAGTTGGGGCCGGAAGTGGATATGCGTGACCGGAAGTGGGAAAGGGGGGATAACCCCACGGTCACTAGAATGACTTGCTCTTTGTTATTTGGTAACTAAGCGTTCACGCTTAAGGTTTTTCCAGCCAATTGGTATGATATGCTATTGTTTTGAGTGTTGGTACAGTATGATTATAATAGATTGAGGATTATAAAACTTCATGTACCTTTTCATTTTGCAGACAAAAATAACTCTATATAAATGATTACTAGTGGCACTGTCTAAACGTTCAGTTGAAAAAATGTCCCACAAAATATGACATCAAATTGTTGGACAATACAAGCTAAAACGATGCACAGAAAACCGTAGCATCCAGCAATGACAGTGAACAAAGAAAGACCACTTACTCTAAGCCCTTGGTGGCTTTGGAGAAGAAGTTGAAGAACAGCTGGTACTCGTCCTCACACACGTGCACCATGAAGGCACATCCACTCCGCATCTGACCACCACACGGTCACAGAGAGGTTACTATCCAAAGGTAGATGTACGCACTATCAACATAATGGTCCCCTTTCTACTGTAGCTTGTGCATATTTAGGATAATTCGAGCATTGTGATTCTGAACATGCTAAAACAAACAACAATTAATACAAGAAAAAAACAACCCAGTGAACATGATATCTCGGTGTGTGTGTGTGTGTGTGTGTGTGTGTGTGTGTGTGTGTGTGTGTGTGTGTGTGTGTGTGTGAGTGTGTGTGTGTGTGTGTGTGTGTGTGTGTGTGTGTGTGTGTTGTGTGTTTGTTTTAATCTTCATGGACCAAAAATATTTTTTATATTTAATCTTGACATACTTCTTACCTGCCCTTGACTTTTTAAATTGTCTACCAGAATTTGTTTTTAGAATTCCTCTCTGATAGAGGAAAAAGTAAATGTATCGTTTTATAGCCTGAATGAAAGCAAGCAAATTTTACATCTATTTTTTTTCCAGTCGGAATGAATCAAACTGTTTGTTTACATACCAAGGCACAGTGGTCTCGGGAATGTTTGGAGGCTAGATCGGTGATGGTGGAGGTGATGCTAGGTGTTAACAACACCTGGCGTTGTGTGAAGTAACACAGGTGTAGGTCGTTCAGCACCTGTTCATACCTGTCATCAAACAAAACGAATTATGATAAAACCAGTTTCACACATGATCAAATGGCATTCTTATCACAACAATGAACAAAAAGACTTCACTAGTCAATTCATCCCTACTGGCCACTGCAACTAGGGTTATTAACACCCTTGACGGCAAGAGTTAAGCCCTTGTTGATCAGTATCCAAAAGGGCATTCACTCTTGCAAAAGGCAGTCATTAAGTGGCCTCAAATAAGGTTATTGGCGAGAGTTATGCCCTTATTTGGTCAGTACTCAACCATCTTCCCCCACCCACCAAGGGCATTCACTCTTGCAAAAGGTGGTCGTTGCAGTGGCCAATACAAACACTGAAACAGAACAAACTCCACAGGTACGTAGATAGCATGATTGTACAAAGATTGACACAGTGAGGCTAGAGAGAGGATAATAGTGAAGTAGATAGCATGATTGTACAAAGATTGACATAGTGAGGCTAGAGAGAGGATAAAAATAGATAGCATGATTGTACAAAGATTGACATGGTGAGGCTAGGAGGATCAAAATAGATAGCATGATTGTACAAAGATTGACATGGTGAGGCTAGAGAGAGGACACAAATAGATAGCATGATTGTACAAAGATTGACATAGTGAGGCTAGGAGAGGATAAAATAGATAGCATGATTGTACAAAGATTGACATGGTGAGGCTAGAGAGAGGATAAAAATAGATAGCATGATTGTACAAAGATTGACATAGTGAGGCTAGGAGGATAAAAATAGATAGCATGATTGTACAAAGATTGACACAGTGAGGCTAGGAGGATAAAAATAGATAGCATGATTGTACAAAGATTGACACAGTGAGGCTAGGAGGATAAAAATAGATAGCATGATTGTACAAAGATTGACACAGTGAGGCTAGGAGGATAAAAATAGATAGCATGATTGTACAAAGATTGACAGTGAGGCTAGAGAGAGGATAAAAATAGATAGCATGATTGTACAAAGATTGACATGGTGAGGCTAGGACGATAAAAATAGATAGCATGATTGTACAAATATTGACATGGTGAGGCTAGGAGGATAAAAATAGATAGCATGATTGTACAAAGATTGACATAATGAGGCTAGGAGGATAAAAATAGATAGCATGATTGTACAAAGATTGACATGGTGAAGCTAGGAGGATAAAAATAGATAGCATGATTGTACAAAGATTGACATGGTGAAGCTAGGAGGATAAAAATAGATAGCATGATTGTACAAATATTGACATGGTGAAGCTAGGAGGATAAAAATAGATAGCATGATTGTACAAAGATTGACATGGTGAAGCTAGGAGGATAAAAATAGATACCATGATTGTACAAATATTGACATGGTGAAGCTAGGAGGATAAAAATAGATAGCATGATTGTACAAATATTGACATGGTGAGGCTAGGAGAGAGGATAAAAATAGATAGCATGATTGTACAAAGATTGACATGGTGAGGCTAGGAGAGGATAAAAATAGATAGCATGATTGTACAAAGATTGACATGGTGAGGCTAGGAGGATAAAAATAGATAGCATGATTGTACAAATATTGACATGGTGAGGCTAGGAGGATAAAAATAGCATGATTGTACAAAGATTGACACAGTGAGGCTAGGAGGATAAAAATAGATAGCATGATTGTACAAAGATTGACACAGTGAGGCTAGAGGATAAAAATAGATAGCATGATTGTACAAAGATTGACATAGTGAGGCTAGGAGGATAAAAATAGATAGCATGATTGTACAAAGATTGACACAGTGAGGCTAGGAGGATAAAAATAGATAGCATGATTGTACAAAGATTGACAGTGAGGCTAGGAGGATAAAAATAGATAGCATGATTGTACAAAGATTGACATAGTGAGGCTAGGAGAGGATAAAATAGATAGCATGATTGTACAAAGATTGACATAGTGAGGCTAGAGGATAAAAATAGATAGCATGATTGTACAAAGATTGACACAGTGAGGCTAGGAGGATAAAAATAGATAGCATGATTGTACAAAGATTGACACAGTGAGGCTAGAGGATAAAAATAGATAGCATGATTGTACAAAGATTGACATAGTGAGGCTAGAGAATAAAAATAGATAGCATGATTGTACAAAGATTGACATGGTGAGGCTAGAGAGAGGATAATAGTGAAGTAGATAGCATGATTGTACAAAGATTGACATGGTGAGGCTAGAGAGAGGATAAAAATAGATAGCATGATTGTACAAAGATTGACACAGTGAGGCTAGGAGGATAAAAATAGATAGCATGATTGTACAAAGATTGACATGGTGAGGCTAGGAGGATAAAAATAGATTGCATGATTGTACAAAGATTGACATGGTGTAGGTATTCCAAAGGGGTTTTCAATAATACATGCTACACATTGTCTGTTGCTACAGTTTGATAGATCTTTTGATCCTGATTAATGTGATACCAGAAACAAGTCTGTGTGGTAAAAAATAAAAAAGTTATGACGTTTTATGTGATTTTTGGACTTAGAAGATTTTTCGGCAACATTTTTGTGCCATTTTCACTCGCACACAGCAAAAAAACATAAAGTCACAGAGATCTAAAAGTTCTGATTTTTAATCTTTATATACTGGTAATCAAACACACAAAATTTGTTGACATCAAATGCTTTACAAAAAAAGTTGTAAATCTCCAAACTCGGTCAAAAATTAAGTTATTTCCACAGATTCTTGGAACAAAATCGCACAATGGGGGTATTTCAAAGGTCTGGTACACAGTTGTTTTCAGTACCATAACTACAAAATCTGGATTACAACTTAATAGTAACATAGAGATTATGCTCAATTTTTTTCAGAACTCTGTTTGTGATAGTTACATCATACTGGTCCAATGAAAATGGTACATCATCGAATTTGAGCGCCTGGCCAAAAAGGATCAATTTTGAAGGTTTTTCAAATTGCTATAACTTTGTCATTTTTAATGCTACTGAGTTGCCCTTTATACCAAATTGTCAAGTTTTTAATGTCCTCTACTCTGAAAACAAGTAAAAGTGCTAAATTTACAAAACATTTAAAATTTTAAGGCTTTTTTTTTACAAAAATATTCAAATTTTTAATTTTTTCACATTTTCAACTTTCTTTTTATTTCTTCCTGAATGAAAATTATGAATAAAAGCTCATACCAAATTGTACTTCTGTCTTTTGTGGTTTTATTGGTGTGCTTTTTATTCTTGTGTATGATGTGTTATTATTTTAAAATATTTGTTGAAAATACCAACCGTATTGGAGATTTTGGCCGCCGCCAGAGCCTTCAGACTAAGGCCGTCGGCACCCCCCGGCACTTCATGGCTTTGGATGAGCGTGCCCCTTTACTCAATTTTAACTAAAATGGTTCTATCTAAAAGAAAATTGAATGCTCTTTAAAACCATGTACTTTTTGAAAGGGTGGGGCAATGTTAGGCTGGTTAAAATTTAGTTCAAACTGTTCAAAATAAAATGTCTTATCGAAAATAAGATTTTTGCATAAAAGTTACACCGATTGAAAGCTTGGGGTTTCCTCTTCCCGTGACATGTTCTATTTTTATCCGACCAATGGGCACGCTCAAACAATTGCCCAAAAGGCATGCAGCGCGTGACGTCAAGTGATCATTCACTAGCTGGCGGACAACAATACAACAAGGAACAAAAAACAAATATTTTTGCATGATGCACATAGACTTGATTGAGTTATGCCGTAATGCATTATTCAAAGTGACAATGTCAAATTCTTTGACAAGCAATGCTTTGACAGGTGAGTTTCCCTCAGTCCTGAGAGGTTCCTGGCACGTTCAGGTGGAAACCCGGAACCAGGAATCAGATCTTGGAACCATTTCGCCACCTGCAGCATAATAAAACAGAATATATGCGTCAGTTCTTTGATTTAACTTTTATTTTCCTAAATGAATACTTCCATATATTTTCATCTTTAGCAACTAAGCAAGACACAAGTGCTTTGCGTTAAGATTCTGTTGTGAAGTCCTTACATGAATTTAAACTTGAGGGAAAAAAACAACTTCAATCCACAGTCCAATTTTTTCCCCCACCTGAAATATAATTTTCCCATCTTTTTTTTCAAAGACAAAGTAAAATGAAGCTAATATTTAAATAATCTGAAACGAATCTCCAAAATTTATTTGAAAACTCCTAATTGGCCCACTCCCAGTACGGTGATTATGAATCACATCAGGTGGTAGTTGACTTCCTGTCAGTCGTTGACGACCACGTATGTTGGGCCCTAGGTCAGGCAATGCAATAGAACATTGTATTAATTTAGTCGCACACACAGAACGAGAGAAAGGTTATGTGCGTATGTGCATGCATATTTGCATGTGTGTGAGCTATTAATAAAATTATTATAATTATATTATGTCTTTGTTGAACTTCGTTTTTAAAATTTTAAGCGCATATTTAGTCTCTCTCTCCCCTTAGTGTGTGTGTGTGTGTGTGTGTGTGTGTGTGTGTGTGTGTGCGCGAGAGAGAGAGAGCAGGCATGGGAATTGTCAGAGACAAAAAAATTCTGAAAAGCCCTCATTTTTACAGCATTAAAATATAATATTCTAAAAATTGAAGTATTTAGTAACTAAAACTTTTAGTAAAAGTTTGCCTTAAAAAAAAAAAAAAATTGCGGACAATTCCCATGTCTGCAGAGAGAGAGAGAGTGAGAGAGAGAGAGAGAGTTTTAGGAAGTCAGTTGCCTGAAACTTGAAACTGCATCAAATTGTCTTAATTCAGGTACATCCACATGCATTGTGTGTTGTGTGTGTGCATATAACCCAGTTGGGTCTTTAATTGTATGTTTATTATTGGGTTGCTAGGTGCTTGAGTTAAGTTCCTTGTGTGTGTGTGTGTGTGTAAAATAAAGCGTGCAGAAATCAAAATCTCATGTTTGTGAATGAGAAACAGCAGACCTTTATCAATCATTCAATGTATTGTTACTGTTAGTGTGTGCATTCTCCAGTATCTGTTCATTGTTAATGAAACACAATATTGAGAACAATTGACTGTTTTTTGTAGTTTTGCTTAGCATTAACTAGTTTCGATTTTGTTGGTAGCCGTAGGTCTAGGCCAAGACAACGTTTACTTAGGCCTAGCATGATATTCCTCTCTATCTCAGAATCTGGGTTGAACTTGAAGTTGAAGATGCTTCACTTTACTGACTAAATGTTTTCAATTCAGAAACAAACAGTTGAATCTTTTGCAAAATACATGCAGAAGTCTAGAAGCGCAATAATTTTAACCAAAACAATTACTGATTTGAATAAGTATTGGGCAAAAAACGAGGAAATATAATTCTGATCCTAGGCCTAGGCCGATCGAAAAACAGAATCGAATATTGCCAAGGGAAGTCACTCAGTCTAACTAGTCAGACAGACCATTTTTTCAACATCACGTGATCTCACATTTTGATCGATTTCTTTAAAATCTTTCAATTTTATTCCTAATTACATCTTTAAGCGTTAATAATAGGCTTTTTCCAAAACATCTATAATGGTTATGATCGGTTTACATGATGAGAAAAAATTAGCTCGGCTTCGATAGTACTCGACTGCTCGCCGTGTCAAAGATTTGATTTCTAGCTCAAGAACGATGTCATGTTTTACGGAAATACAAAACTTTACAACATCATATATGCATAAAAAATGCACGAATATAATCTTAAACAGCAATACTCACCTAGCATGGAATCAATATCGTAGATAATTTAAAGATGGGCAATATTTTCGCGATGAAACTGAACCTCTGTTAGCGTTGTCGTGCGTGCGCCATTTTTGTCGGCTAGTTGTAAATGGCTGAATGAGGTCACGCGCTCCGCGGAGTTTGGGTTCGTGGTTGAGCCTGCCCATTGGTCGGATACAAATAGAACATGTCGTCACGGGAAGAGAAAACCTCAAGCTTTCGATCGGTGTAACTTTCACGCAAAAATGTTGTCATTTTCGATCAGAAATTTTACTTTGAAAAGTTTGAACTAAATTTTAACCAGCTTAACATGACCCCACCCTTTCAAAAAGTGCATGGTTTTAAAGAGCATTCAATTTCCTTTTAGATAGAACCACTTTAGTTAATATTGAGTAAATAGGATAAAAGCATAGATAGCATGATTGTACAAAGATTGAACTACATGGTGAGGCTAGGAGGATAAAAATAGATAGCATGATTGTACAAAGATTGACATGGTGAGGCTAGGAGGATAAAAATAGATAGCATGATTGTACAAAGATTGACACAGTGAGGCTAGGAGGATAAAAATAGATAGCATGATTGTACAAAGATTGACACAGTGAGGCTAGGAGAGAGGATAAAAATAGATAGCATGATTGTACAAAGATTGACACAGTGAGGCTAGGAGAGAGGATAAAAATAGATAGCATGATTGTACAAAGATTGACATGGTGAGGCTAGGAGGATAAAAATAGATAGCATGATTGTACAAAGATTGACATGGTGAGGCTAGGAGGATAAAAATAGATAGCATGATTGTACAAAGATTGACATGAGGCTAGGAGGATAAAAATAGCATGATTGTACAAAGATTGACACAGTGAGGCTAGGAGGATAAAAATAAATAGCATGATTGTACAAAGATTGACATAGTGAGGCTAGGAGGATAAAAATAGATAGCATGATTGTACAAAGATTGACATAATGAGGCTAGGAGGATAGTAGTGAAATTAATAAGGGGAAGTAATTCTCTTGTTCATTAACTCCCTCCACCAATGGTATTTTCGGCATCTATCGCCTAGCAAAGTGAGAGCGATAGCCATAGGAAGACAGACCCAAGTTCATCCTCAGAAAAGGATGAGCCAGGTCTGCCTATATGACCACCACCCACACAGCACACCACAACAGTGGTGGTGAGAACCCAGGTCTGCCTATATGACCACCACCCACACAGCACAGCACAACAGTGGTGGTGAGAACCCAGGCCTGCCTATATGACCACCACCCACACAGCACAGCACAACAGTGGTGGAGAGAACCGTGCACAGAAAAGGATGACCCAGGTCTGCCTATATGACCACCACCCACACAGCACACAACAGTGGTGGTGAGAACCCAGGTCTGCCTATATGACCACCACCCACACAGCACAGCACAACAGTGGTGGAGAGAACCAGGCCTGCCTATATGACCACCACCCACACAGCACACCACAACAGTGGTGGAGAGAACCCAGGCCTGCCTATATGACCACCACCCACACAGCACACAACAACAGTGGTGGTGAGAACCCAGGTCTGCCTATATGACCACCACCCACACAGCACACAACAACAGTGGTGGTGAGAACCCAGGTCTGCCTATATGACCACCACCCACACAGCACACACAACAGTGGTGGTGAGAACCCAGGTCTGCCTATATGACCACCACCCACACAGCACACCACAACAGTGGTGGTGAGAACCCAGGCCTGCCTATATGACCACCACCCACACAGCACACCACAACAGTGGTGGAGAGAACCCAGGCCTGCCTATATGACCACCACCCACACAGCACACAACAACAGTGGTGGAGAGAACCCAGGCCTGCCTATATGACCACCACCCACACAGCACACAACAACAGTGGTGGTGAGAACCCAGGCCTGCCTATATGACCACCACCCACACAGCACACAACAACAGTGGTGGTGAGAACCCAGGCCTGCCTATATGACCACCACCCACACAGCACACCACAACAGTGGTGGAGAGAACCCAGGTCTGCCTATATGACCACCACCCACACAGCACACAACAACAGTGGTGGAGAGAACCCAGGCCTGCCTATATGACCACCACCCACACAGCACACAACAACAGTGGTGGTGAGAACCCAGGCCTGCCTATATGACCACCACCCACACAGCACACCACAACAGTGGTGGAGAGAATTGTGCACAAACAAATCAACATTTATTCAAGAATGGCATAGGCTGTCTTCCTACGGCTATTGCTCTCACTTTGCTAGGTGATGGGTGCTGAAAATAACTTTGGTGGAGGGAGTTATTAACAAGAGAGTTACTTCCCCTTGTTCATTTAGCATGATTGTATTTTTCTCGGGTTAACAAATCTTGGGGAAAAGTCACAGGGATCCTAGTGTGGCGCCCTGTGAGTGCAAAACGTTTGAAGGCAAAACATTTGATTAAAGGAGATTTCATATCTGAAGCCCTTCTGTGGTTGGCTTTTTTCTAGTTTCTTCACAATGCAAACAGGGGCGAAACATTTGATCTAAGACCAGCTACAGGAAGTTATCCTTTACCAGAGCAAATGGAACAGCCTTCCACCTGAGGCAATTTCATCAGCCTTGGTGGAGGTCTTCAAAACCCAGATCTGAATCCCCCCTCCCCTCAACCCCTCTTCCCTGATTTCCAATGGTCTCTACACCCTGACCCTCTACACCCCCATCCCTCATCCTTTCCTTCCTTGAGCTGATCATCTGGGCAGCTACTCCTTCCCACAGTACCAATGATACAGTATACCATAGCTTATACATCAGAACCGTTAGCATGATGACGGAGGGTGCTTTATGAAAGAAGAAGAATTAAAGGAGAAAATGAATGTCCAGCCCTTGTGTCGTTAGCTCTTTCTAGAGTTTCTTCCCACAGCACGCACACTGCACTCACTCTGGTCCTTTGTCCAGCCTCAGCTCCAGCTGTTCTGTCAGAGGTTTGACCCTGGGGGCATTGGCCCGGTACTTGCCGTAGAACAGTGTGAAGGCATTGTCACCAATGTTGGGAGCATCCTGCGCACAGATAAAGTGTGTATGAATATTCAACACGACATTTGACCTTTGACCCTGGGGGCATTGGCCCGGAACTTGCCGTAGAATAGCGTGAAGGCATTGTCAGCCATGTTGGGAGCATCCTGCATGCAGATAAAGTGCATGCATGGTCATAGATATCCATCAAACACATTGCATGGCTGTTGTTTTGTTAAGTCATATTTTACAGACTATAAAGGCCAGCCACACTGCATACGATTCGATTCACTATGATCCGATTTTGACATTTGTGAGGCATAATTGACATGAAAATCTACTGTCTAAATAAATCTGATGAAATTCTACTAGTAATTTTCACTATATCTGTAGTGTCCTGCACACGAATCTGATAAAATATCTTATTGTTGTATCAGACATTTTATTTGATTGGTGCATTGGGGTCTGCATGAGCATAGTGAATTAAAATAGTAGAGTTATTTGTAACGGAAGTATCTTACGTGAATCATAACTCGCATACATCGTCACAATCGTATCATATTGCCTGGGGACGCAGAATAAGAAGAAGTATCATATTGGGTCAAATTGAATGTAGTGTGGCTGAGCGTTAAGGCGCATCATACAAGGTATACCCTCAAAATTTCATGCAAATGCTACACTAATTATATTACCACACTACATTGCACTACACTACACTTACACTGCATCACTCCATATGGTACGGAACTGCAAATCATTACACTACACTACACTACACTACATTACACTATTATAACTAAATATTGCGGTACCTTTTTGGGCTGCACTTACTGTGTGGCAGCGGTGAGGATGTTGATATACTACACTACACTACATTACACTATTATAACTAAATATTGCAGTACCTGGGCTGCACTTACTGTGTGGCAGCGGTAGGATGTTGATATACTACACTACACTACACTATAATAACTAAATATTGCAGTACCTTTTTGGGCTGCACTTACTGTGTGGCAGCGGTGAGGATGTTGATATACTACACTACACTACACCATACTACACTACACTACACTACGCTACACTATAATAACTAAATATTGCAGTACCTTTTTGGGCTGCACTTGCTGTGTTGCAGCGGTGAGGATGTTGCTGACATAGGTCTTGATGTGGTTCAATGCTCGTGACAAACACTGGCTGAATCGGGCGAGGTACACCTGAGATTCCTTGTACCGGGGCTGTAACACAAAGTCCAAAAGTCACAGAGGCAATCACATTATTTTACCGACTACAAGGCGCTCCTGATAATAAGGCGCAGCCCTCAAAGTTTACACAAAATTCAGATTTTGTTATTATAGTTTATTGCTTATTTGCTATATTATCAGTCACATTATAAGGCGCAGGGGTCTCTGTCTAGGAAAAAACTGTATCACCTTATAGTCCGTAAAATACGGTACTACCAGGACTACTACAACCACCAATGACACTAGTACTACCAGGACTACTACAACCACCAATGACACTAGTACTACCAGGACTACTACAACCACCAATGACACTAGTACTACCAGGACTACTACAACCACCAATGACACCAGTACTACAATTACTGCTATTTAATTTATAGTCTGTATTATTACTGCTAATACTACAATGTATTACACACATGTGTACTAGTAATACTGCTGCTGCTCCTATAGTTTCAACTGTTATAAGACGTGTGTGTGTGTGTGTGTGTGTGTGTGTGTGTGTGTGTGTGTGCATGCGCACGTGCATGTCTGTGCGTTTTGAACAAGTGTGTGTTACTCTGTGTTGTGTATAATATTTGTTCATGTAGGCATGTGTATGTGTGGGTTCAAGCTTGCTATTGTAATGTATGTGTGGTGTCCATGTGTATGTATGTGTGGTGTCCATGTGTATGTATGTGTGGTGTCCATGTGTATGTATGTGTGGTGTCCATGTGTATTTATGTGTGATGTCCATGTGTATTTATGTGTGGTGTCCATGTGTATGTATGTGTGGTGTCCATGTGTATGTATGTGTGGTGTCCATGTGTATGTATGTGTGGTGTCCATGTGTATGTAAACAATCTACCAGTGTATGAAAGAATAATAAGCTAATAAAAAATTATTTACATTTCATAAATTTCTTACGCCTTCTACTTAGAGCATGCACAAAAAAACTGAATAAGCAAGTTATTTTAATTTTCAACAGTTCAAAGACAAAAAAAGGGTCTACTTACATTTGTCCGTAAATAATGGATGCACTCATCCATGCGGGACAACATTGGGACAAAGGATTCATTGGTCACTGAGAGAGTTTGGCGTGACAATTTCTGTGTGACAAACATAAATATGGTACAGATTTCTAAGCTTTGACATGACAATGCCATCAGTTACATTACTGCACTGTTCAAAAATCAAAGGGACAAATATCAAAAGCTGGTCACTTACACGCATAAAGACATACACATTGCATTTATACATTTGTCAGAGATGCATCGCTTATTTAAACTTGATCCCTAAACTTGTTCACAAATTGGCAAAACATTTATCAAAAAGAAAAGATGTAGAACTGAAACTGTTCAAATTAAATTGGCAAAACAATTATCGAAAAGAAAAGATCTAGAACTCAAACAGTTCAAATTAAATTGGCAAAACATTTATCAAAAAGTAAAGATGTAGAACTCAAACTGTTCAACATTTCAACAGAACTTGGTATCTTTTTTAAGAAGCATAGATATCCAACGGTCGACTTAGCTCGCTCCTTTCACCACGTGGTGCTGCCGCCAAGTGGGTCCAAACCTAGTGGTAGCCTTTGTTGGGGAGAGAGAGGGAGAGGAGAGTCTCAACTCTCCTATAAGAGTCTCAACTCTCCTCCATGCGGCAAATGTTAAGATCAGCTCCCTCCGCTGTTCCAGGGTGAAGTTGGCCAATCAGCTTCACGGAAAAGGTAAATTGGAGAAAGCTGATTGGCCAACTTCACCCTGGAAAAGCAGAGGGAGCTGATCTTAACACTAGCCCTCCATGCTTTGGACCCACTTAACTGCAGCGCCGCCACGAGGCGAAAACAACCAGCTAAGTCACTCTTTCACACAAGCACACTAAAATAAAATAAAAGCGTAATTACCGTGGTAATTGTGTCATACTCATTGAAGTAGGACAGTTTGTTACTGACACTTTCAGCGGAGTTCATCAGGCGGGTCTGAAATAACAAACACACTAATAATTGCAGTGATTACAAGCATTGCACCAACAACAAAAAACATATACTTGACCAAAAAAAAGCATTAGATTTTTCAAGAAAAAGACATAAAAAATCATATACTAAAAGCAATTAACATATTTTTCGGACTATAAGGCACACATTATATGGCGCACCCCCCAAATTTTACCCAAATTTCATATTTCATTATTATATTTTCTTACTATTTTGTTAGTCCTATTATAAGGCGCAGGGGTCTGAGTCGGAAACAAAGGTATCGACTTGTAGTCCGAAAAATATGGTACTGTGAAAGATCTATATAAAAAGTGGGGGATGGGGAGAGGGGGAAGAAGAAATAGAATGACAATCCCTATACAGTGCAGGTGTCTTCACAATGCATGAAACTATGAGCTCATGAGACCTCAGTTTTGGTCCTCTCTTCACAAAAAAAGACTTAGACTTTAGAGCTTAGGCTATGATATCAAGTGAAGGCCAAGGAAAAGTCGTGCTGTTGTCAAGAAAGGAACTCAGACACTATTGTTTACAAGGCAAGCATGTAAGAACCACTCTATTACAAATTATACATTTTCCCTGTCTTTGGACAGATGTAGTGGTGCCCTAGAGGAGGACTTCACTCTTGCTGGCTCTGTGACTGACCCATCACTGTCGTCAGAAAAGGACCTGGCAAGTGGTGTCCTATGTATGTCAGCTAATAAAGAGGTTTCACTTTACTTAACTGACTCAGCATCAGAGCAGTGTCTCCTGGTGGTTTGAAGGCTTCAGGGTCTGGGGCCTGACAAACCAGGGTGAGGCTGTGAGTTCAGGGTAAAAATGAGCCACAGGGGAACAACGCCACAGGGAGGCCCAGAAGATTGAACAACAAAAGGATGTTTTTCTAAAAGGAGGAAAATGCTTCCTCAAAAACAAATTTCGCACATTTTTCAAAACAGTTTGAAAATTGTGCAGGAAGAAGCGGCATGGGAACGACACCACTGGAAGGCCCAGAAGATAGTTAGAAAACTGCACCTGTTCTGCCAGGTGTTGGCATCATACCTGTTCTGCCAGCAGGTGTTCACACTCGTCGTGCAGGGCGTTGGTCTTGGTGGACACGTTGATGTTCACACTATACCTGTTCTGCCAGGTGTTCACATTCATACCTGTTCAGCCAGCAGGTGTTCACACTATACCTGTTCTGCCAGGTGTTCACATTCATACCTGTTCAGCCAGCAGGTGTTCACACTGTACCTGTTCAGCCAGCAGGTGTTCACATTCATACCTGTTCAGCCAGCAGGTGTTCACACTATACCTGTTCTGCCAGGTGTTCACATTCATACCTGTTCAGCCAGCAGGTGTTCACACTGTACCTGTTCAGCCAGCAGGTGTTCACATTCATACCTGTTCAGCCAGCAGGTGTTCACACTATACCTGTTCTGCCCAGGTGTTCACATTCATACCTGTTCTGCCAGCAGGTGTTCACACTGTACCTGTTCAGCCAGCAGGTGTTCACATTCATACCTGTTCAGCCAGCAGGTGTTCACACTGTACCTGTTCTGCCAGGTGTTCACATTCATACCTGTTCAGCCAGCAGGTGTTCACACTATACCTGTTCTGCCAGGTGTTCACATTCATACCTGTTCAGCCAGCAGGTGTTCACACTGTACCTGTTCAGCCAGCAGGTGTTCACATTCATACCTGTTCAGCCAGCAGGTGTTCACACTATACCTGTTCTGCCAGGTGTTCACATTCATACCTGTTCAGCCAGCAGGTGTTCACACTGTACCTGTTCAGCCAGCAGGTGTTCACATTCATACCTGTTCAGCCAGCAGGTGTTCACACTGTACCTGTTCTGCCAGGTGTTCACATTCATACCTGTTCAGCCAGCAGGTGTTCACACTGTACCTGTTCTGCCAGGTGTTCACATTCATACCTGTTCAGCCAGCAGGTGTTCACACTGTACCTGTTCTGCCAGGTGTTCACATTCATACCTGTTCAGCCAGCAGGTGTTCACACTATACCTGTTCTGCCAGGTGTTCACATTCATACCTGTTCAGCCAGCAGGTGTTCACACTGTACCTGTTCAGCCAGCAGGTGTTCACATTCATACCTGTTCAGCCAGCAGGTGTTCACACTGTACCTGTTCTGCCAGGTGTTCACATTCATACCTGTTCAGCCAGCAGGTGTTCACACTATACCTGTTCTGCCAGGTGTTCACATTCATACCTGTTCAGCCAGCAGGTGTTCACACTGTACCTGTTCAGCCAGCAGGTGTTCACATTCATACCTGTTCTGCCAGCAGGTGTTCACACTGTACCTGTTCTGCCAGGTGTTCACATTCATACCTGTTCAGCCAGCAGGTGTTCACACTGTACCTGTTCAGCCAGCAGGTGTTCACATTCATACCTGTTCAGCCAGCAGGTGTTCACATTCATACCTGTTCAGCCAGCAGGTGTTCACACTATACCTGTTCTGCCAGGTGTTCACATTCATACCTGTTCAGCCAGCAGGTGTTCACACTGTACCTGTTCAGCCAGCAGGTGTTCACATTCATACCTGTTCTGCCAGCAGGTGTTCACACTGTACCTGTTCTGCCAGCAGGTGTTCACACTGTACCTGTTCAGCCAGCAGGTGTTCACACTGTACCTGTTCTGCCAGCAGGTGTTCACACTGTACCTGTTCAGCCAGCAGGTGTTCACACTGTACCTGTTCAGCCAGCAGGTGTTCACACTGTACCTGTTCAGCCAGCAGGTGTTCACATTCATACCTGTTCTGCCAGCAGGTGTTCACACTGTACCTGTTCTGCCAGCAGGTGTTCACACTGTACCTGTTCAGCCAGCAGGTGTTCACACTGTACCTGTTCTGCCAGCAGGTGTTCACACTGTACCTGTTCAGCCAGCAGGTGTTCACACTGTACCTGTTCTGCCAGCAGGTGTTCACACTGTACCTGTTCAGCCAGCAGGTGTTCACATTCATACCTGTTCTGCCAGCAGGTGTTCACACTGTACCTGTTCAGCCAGCAGGTGTTTACATTCAAACCTGTTCAGCCAGCAGGTGCTCACACTCGTCATGCAGGGCGTTGGTCTTGGTGGACACGTTGATATTCACACTATACCTGTTCAGCCAGCAGGTGCTCACACTCGTCGTGCAGGGCGTTGGTCTTGGTGGACACATTGATGTACTGCTGGTGAAGCTGCTTCAGATGGTCCACGCACTGAGTCACCTCACCCAGCACCGTGTCGCACTGCGCCTCATAGCACCGCAGAGAGTCCACGTAGGGCCTGCAAATAGTTATTACCATTGTTATTGTCGTTGGCATCATGATTGTCATCATCATTGTCGTCATAATTGTCATCTTAGTTGTCAACATTGTCATCACTTCACCCAGCACTGTGTTACACTGCTCCTGGTATCAGTGCAGAGTCCATGTACGGCCTGGGGCAAAACCGAGGGATAATTTTATTATAAGGAATAGTGCGTGCCAGAATAATTTTATTTATATCTATGTTTTATTTAAATAGTGTCTGCCAGTCTGTTTTTCCCAACAATAACTGCCAGATAATAGAGTCCTGGGGAAGCAGCCATTCCGGTGGACTGGGCTAAAATTTGTTTACAGAAGAACTGCCTTGCTCAGGGTACATGGCCACTTTCTGGGCCAAAGGTATTTGATGACAGCTGGCATTGTGATAATGGTAGAGGTAAACATAGAACAAGGGCATTGTGATAATGGTAGAGGTGAACACAGAACAAGGGCATTGTGATAATGGTAGAGGTGAACACAGAACAAGGGCATTGTGATAATGGTAGAGGTGAACATAGAACAAGGGCTGTGTGATAATGGTAGAGGTAAACATAGAACAAGGGCATTGTGATAATGGTAGAGGTAAACACAGAACAAGGGCATTGTGATAATGGTAGAGGTAAACACAGAACAAGGGCATTGTGATAATGGTAGAGGTAAACATAGAACAAGGGCATTGTGATAATGGTAGAGGTAAACACAGAACAAGGGCATTGTGATAATGGTAGAGGTAAACACAGAACAAGGGCATTGTGATAATGGTAGAGGTCAACACAGAACAAGGGCTGCAGCTGAACATTTAACATATATGTAAAAACAAAACAACATGTGAGGGGAGTTTTAACAATTTTTGTTCACTTTTGATACGCTACAGTGTCTAGAACAATATATATGATGTCTTTAAGACAATACTAAGACAAGATAAGTGTACTTGTGTCTTTGTTATTCAGGTAGTTGCTTAAATCTAAAAAATTCCATCAAAAATGAAAATATGAAAAAAAATAAAGATATAAACAAATAACAAGAACAAAAAAGATAACAAACAAGACATTCACAGCTTACTGTATTTCAAATTATGGAATTGTAAGCATTGAAAAGAGCATCATCATGATCATGGCCTGAAATCATATACAGTAGTGCTGATGCCTTTACGTTCAAATATGTATTATTTACTTATTTTTTACATAAGCGTCGATGTTCTAAGGCCAAATAAAAAAAATATGTCTGTTTCGAAGAACATGGCCCCCCAAAATAGGGTAGGTAGGTAGGCTTTCAAATTTTTGTTTACATTTTTTTTTCTTTCTTCGCGCTGCAAGATTTTTGCCGTATTTGCTGAAACATGTGAATGTGAGTATCAATCAACAGATTATCTTTACCACTTGACTGTTTTTCACATAAGTACGCTGATGGAAATGTACCAATTGATTTCACTGCATCCGCATGATCGCATTTAGACATAGAAATGGCAATCACGTGCCTTGCGCCCAAGTTTGGTTTATTCCAAAAATAACCCCCTGGGGGCACATGGAAATAAATATAAGTAACAAAAATGCTATAAACAACATATTTAATTAAGAAAAGGAAACAAAAATGCACATAAAGCAGCTGAACACGGTACATAGAGCGACAAAAATCACGTCAAAATCGATCAACCATTAGGTACCAGAAGAATTAACAATGATACAGACTTGATTGTATTGCTCCTAAACTTATATTCAATCTCATTAGCAACAATTGTGTTGGCGGATGTTGATCACGAAAGTCTGCATGAGTAACGGTCCTTGCAGGGTAGGACAGTAACTTTTTTTGCAACCTCCCCCCCAGTTTTAGCGACCTGCCCGATAAATGAATGTGCCACGAGTGAAAAAGGTAGTAGAAAGAGTCTTCATGATTGGCCATCCTGTCACACAGCTCCTCGGGAATGACATAATTTAATCGTCAGTATTTTTCATACGTTTTTTTAATTTAATGTTTCTCATGCGCGCGTGCGTCTCAGTGTGTGTGTGTGTGTGTGTGTGTGCGTGTGTGCATGTGCGCGCGCGTGCGTGTGGTAACAAACATTGATTGAACAAACTATCAGCATATCATACGTATAGGGGGTTATTCTGTGACAACATACATTATAACATACTACAGTAGTATCACACACACACACAGAAGTACACAATCAGAGAGAGAGAGAGGGAGAGAGAGAGAGAGAGAGAGAGAGAGAGAGAGAGAGAGAGAGAGAGAGAGAGAGAGAGGGAGAGGGAGAGGGAGAGAGAAAGTCAGAGTGAGTCAGTGACAGACAGACAGACACATACACTATAAACAAATTTGTTAAACTAAAGACTTGCCTTCAAGAAGAATGCTAACTTATGACACTGACTGACACAGTGACAAGTCAAACAATCATTGTTACAATGTCAAACTGTCTTGGACTCTTTCACCAATCTGCTCTATCTGGGTCTATCTACAGCTTTTCCATCAAACTATGTGTGCAAAAAGAATTGTTATTTTTTGCAGTTTTATGGATAGCTTGTGCTTTTGTCTCATGCCCAGCAAACCAAACTGCCAACTTCATCAAAATTAAATCCACTTTTAGGCCCTAGACTGACTGATCACGATGGCGATGGTGATGGCGATACTATCCAAACTATCGGCGATAATGACACATCTTCGGCACTTTCGAAGCAATAAAGCACGTGTCAACCTCGGAATATGACAGCAGAAAGTATTGATGTCATTTTTTCTTCCAACCACTGCCCGATGGCTCAGACTTGATGGTTATATTTCGCCCAAAGCACGTTGCTCCAACTTGCAATTTTCTCGGAAACCTGTGCAGTCCGCATAAACGGCCTTCATCTATTGGATGAAATCACAGGAGCTACGAGCGACGATTAGTTCGCTTGGCAGTTTCTGCTGGGTTGCTACTAAACATAGCTTAGTCTGTCCTCATCAACATGTGCGAAGAGCGAGTTACTCGGCTTCATCAGAAATAAAACATACATGTGCAACTCCATCGCACCGCCGTATATTTCGGCGTGTATGTCGCCATATTAATTTGTATTGAACAGTATTTTATTGAGGTCGCCGTAGAAAAATACGGCGAAAACGTAACGGTTGGCAGCCCTGGGTTTTTTTCTAAGCACTTGCACTTGCCCGGCGGGCAGGTCGTCGAGTTCGCCACCTGCCCGACACTTACGACTACCTGCCCCGGGCAGTCAGGCAACCATTACTGTCCGACCCTGCCTTGACTACGCCGAGTGAGAGTGCAATGGTTGTTTCCCTTGCATCGTCTGCTCATATTGGGGTTTTTTGTGGGGGGTTTTAAAACTCGTCCCCCCAAAAAATTAGGGTTGGCAGCAAAAACTAGGCTTGGTCGGGTTACCGGAAACAGACATTTTTTTCGGGGGGGGGGCCTAATGAAAGCAAAGATGAAGAAAACAGCTGCTCATCACCTGTACTGCTCCTCTTCTCCTTGCTCTATGGAATCCTCCAGCTGGGAGAACCACGAGAAAAACTGAAACAACACCATCGGCACAGAGAGAACATAAGAGACTACCATATTTTTTGGACTATAAGGCGATACTTTTTTTCCCCAGACTGAGACCCCTGCCTTTATAATATGACTAATAAAATAGTAAGAAAAAATAGTAACAAAATCTTAATTTTGTGTGAAATTTGAGGGGTGCGCCTTAGTTATAGTCAAAGGTGAAAGGTCTATTCATAACATAAATTAAGCAAAATATAAAATATATTCATTTTCCCAAGTCAAGCAAGACACATATTGATTCACTCTTCTCAGAAGTTTATATTCAAGTGTCAAAGTACACTGTATACAGACCTGCCAACCCCCTAACAGACCAAAGAGGAATATTTGTAGCAGGAAAGAGGAATTTTGCGGAGCTAAGAGGAATTCTGACGTGGCATCTTACCTTTCACGCATAAACATAATTTGAAGCAAGCAATTTTCATCCTTGTGAACTTGTCTTGTTTAAAACTAGTCTTGTCTGGAAGTGTCACAACTATTCCTAACACAATAGAAGCTGTTGGTTTGCTCCTGTCCTTTTTATTTGGGCAGACCAAGATGGTTGGTGCCATAGATGACTTAAATAATAAGACTTGGAAGGAAGATAATGGATCAATTTAAGTTCATCTTTGTTCTCCTTTCCTTCTGTTGGCTTGAAAAAGTCGGTAACGGTGGAAGACGAAGTCAGGGAATTTGCAGTTTCGATAAGACGATGAGAAGTAATGTGGCATTTGATGTCTTGACACCCTCCATAGGAGACTTTTAAAAGTAGTGAACACATCATACATCTAGCATGATGCACACTTTCTTGATCTCTGAATGCACATATACGTTTCCATGTAATCTTCGCAGAAATATTGGTCTATTCTCTTTCTTTTCTCCCCATGTCTCACACACATTGATGTGTCAATCGCCATCTTGACGGAAGTGCGCAAACAGAAACTAGAAAGTCGGTTATATGCAGAGCAGCGCAGCTGCTCTGTATATAACTATAAGACGATGAATTTGTGTGTTCTAAAAAACTTTTTTTAAAGTTTTGAAAGCGGAAATTTATGGACTTGAGCGGAAGGGCGGAAGAAATGTAGTCTGAGTGGAAGAAATTCCGCTCAAAGCGGAAATGTTGGCAGGTCTGTGTATATATAGAAATATGTGAAAACGAAACCACCCTGAGGAAACTATGTAACATAGACAAACTCTCTCTTGCTTTTGTTCTGTCTCTCTCTCTCTCACTCACACTATAGTCACAGTCACACACACTCTCCTTACTGACACACACTCACTCACACACAATATCTCTCTCCCTCTTCTTTTCTAAAGGGCCCATGATCATTGCTCTCTCTCTCTATGAGTCTCTCTCTCTCTCCCCCCTCTTTCTCTCTCATTCAATTAAACATGTGTACATTACTTTTAAACATTTTTTGTTCTAAGTCTAACCTGTTGTGCATTTTCAATCTTCTGTCCCCCAGGCAATGACTGTTCAATGAAGGCATCCAGAGAGTGTTCCCCCTCGCCCTCTGTCATCTGCTTGGCTGGGCGAATGGCCAGCAATGGCATGTCATCTTCTGGCAGCTGCACAGTTCAACACATCATTCACATCATTCATTACTTTGTTGGGGGACTGTAGAGGGGAAGCATTGTTTTTTTAATTTTGATCTTGTTGATTTTTTGCTCCTTTTGTTGCCTGCTTTTTGCTCCTTTTGCTTTTTTGTTGTTTGTGTATGTTAATAAAGGCGCATTGGCCGAAATATCCATTAGTTTTGTTTTGTCTCTTGTGAATAAAATGACGTCACTTTACATTTGTCGTGTAATTGTTTGCCTGTTGTATGTTTTAAAATGATTTGATGTTGCACCTGAATATAATTTCTCTGCTAAGATAATAAAGTGTACTTGACTTGACTTGACTTGACCAACGGAGATGGAGGTGGCAGCAGGCGGGTGTTCAAGCAGATGCTCCCAGATCCTGGCTGTGAAACACTCTGGGGTTTTGGCTTCCACTGCTGTTGTTGGTGGCTCATTCCACTCCTTTATTGTTCTGGGAGAAAATGCGCTCTGGCGATATTGAGTTCGGCACTGGGGGGACAAGGAGCTGTTGGGGGTGACCTCTATGTTGTCGTTGTGACTGAGGTACCAGCTTGCTCCTGCTGATGCTCACCATGCCACTGAGTGTTTTGTAGAGTGTGGTGAGTCTGGTAGCCTGCCGTCACTTTTGCAGAGAGCTCCATCCAAGTCGCTGTTCAAAGCATGTAGGCGACGCCGACTGTCCTGTGGTAGCGATTCAGGACAAACCTGGCAGCTCTGCGAAGATACACAGGATCTAGTATTTAACCAAAAGACTGTTAGTCACTTAGTGTGTGTGTGTGTGTGGTTGTGCAGTCATCTTCAAAACGGTGTCTTCTTCTTCTTCAAGTTGTGGATGCTTCTTCTTCTTCTTCTTCCATCAATCATCCGCCTTCATCGATTTGAAGATTCTGATGATATATAAAAAAAATAAGAAAACTGAGAAGGGTTCTGCACATGTTAAGATACAGTCAATCAGGTTTCAGTGTCACTTCTAGGGTATGATGAGTCTCATTTTCAGATTGGTAGGGAAGGGAGTGGGGCGGAGGGGGGCACTGGAGTGGGGGGGGGGGGGGACTAGGGGTTGAAGGGGGGAGGAGGATGGGGGGGGATGGGGTAATGGGAATTTAGATTTGGTTCTTGAAGGCTTCCACCGTGGCTGATGAAACTGCCACCGGTGGAAGTGCGTTCCACTCAGCAATGGTGCGAGGGAAGAAAGACTGCTGGCGGTACAGAGTCCTGCATGCCGGCAGCTGGTAAGACTCAGCATGCAGGGAGCGTGTTGATCTTGTTGGGGGCTTGGGGGTTGGCTTCCTGGTGGAGTTGATCACCAACTCTCCACGATGGATCTTGAAGAAGTTGGTGAGGCGGGCCTTCCTTCTACGATGGGAGAGTGGGGACCAGTTTAGCTGCTGATACATAGTCTCCACGCTGGATGTGTTTCGATGGCGGTTTCGATGCTTATCCTGCCCTGCGCTCATCAGACTTTATTCAGACCATTAATAGCGCACAGGATGCAAGGTATGTGAATTTGTGTCATCCATCCCACCGGCACACACGGCCTACTCGTACCGAATACTGGGATGGGCTTTAACGTGTGCGCAAGATTTTATGCATGCGTTTGCACACGGGACCTCAGTTTTGAAAAGTCTCATCCGAAGGACTTTTTCCTCAACTGATGTCAGGTACCCATTTACACCTGGGTGGAGTGAGGAAAATAGGAGTAAAGTGCCTTCCCAAGGACACACCACTGAGTTAGGTTCGAACCCGCGCATTCGCAAACCTTCCTTCCTTCCTGTAACACAGTGTAAGTGACCACAGACAGTCAAACTTGACTATTCTGTGTCACTGTAGAAACTGACGGATTACGAGCTAGCGACTTGGACAAAGTTTACAAACTGTCCCTTCAATGTCAGTCAAGCAGGCATTGTCGCGTGCAAATCTGTCGCTCGTGCAAATCTGTCACTCGCTACTAAGAGAGTGTGTATTTGCGACATTCACAAATTTCACTTTTTCCGTACTTGAACCATTTACCTAACCCTAACCCTATCCCTAACCCACGGAAAAAGTTAAATTTGTGGTTCATGCTCAATGTCGCAAATACAGACTCTCATAGGTAGCGAGCTACAGATTCGCACGAGCGACAGATTTGCACGCCACAGGCATGTCCTCGGAAAAGAACCGATCGGCCCCCCATTTTTCAGTCTTTTTTTTTTTTTTCCCCCACAGGAGCCAGAATGGTCAACAATGAACGACTGTGGGCCCTGAAGAGAAGAACTTCGTTTCGATTTCAACGATGGAAATATTTTGTTCTTACTTCAGAAGGCAAAGGCCTCTCCGCAGCAACAGCTGTCAATTCAATTAATGCATCCTTCTGTTTTGGAGTCAATGCAGCAATGGGGTTTGTCTTTGCTTCCCACAGAGAAAGCCTATCGCGAATGACTCGCTGGTTGACAGGCCGAGTTTGCGACGTGTCAGCCATCTTCTGCTAAAACTGTTAAAATAAGGATCGTAAAAAGATATATTGAATAATTGTCATTGCATATCAACAAATAAAAATAATATTGTGTAAAAATATTTTTGTTATTTATCATCAAGCACAGAAGATCATTATATTATTTACTGTTCGTCTAATGTTTTTTAAAGGCTCAATTGTTTTCCTTTATTTTGTAAGCAGACAACTTTTATATTTACCACAAAAAGTCATGGCATCTTACGTCTGCTACCGATTTTGTTGCAAACTTCAACAACATGGTTTGAGGTAACTGTATATTCAAGAAATTTAACAGTTCGTTGTAATAATGAGTGGCATACTGAAAATCATTTGTGTTTCTTTGAAAACTAAACAAACAAACAGAAGATGAGTTTTCTGAATATGTAAAATTTCTCCTAGACTGACAGTTTCAAGTTTCATCATCCTTTCACTGTTTCAGTTTTAGTTTCAATTTCATAAGACAATGGTTTACTTTCAAATTAACTATTTATTTTATATTGAGTAATCACAATCAATAGCATCACACTTGTCCCTATTCCTTCTTTGGACCTCACCTCTCCCAGTCCAACAGACTGTTGAACAGAGTCAATAGCCAAACTCAGTAATTCAGTTATTCACGGGCAAAAAGTTATTAATTTTTGTATTATAGGAACATTCAGGTATGTATAAAACACGATACCGCCTGAAACCATACGATACCGCATATATATGTGTGTGTGTGTGTGTCAGTGTGTGTGTATGCCTGCATGCATGTGTGCTCTGTGTGTGGGTGTGTATGTGTGTGTGAATTATCACATGATTTTGGGTGGTGAATAAAAACACAATCAAGCATGAGACATGTGACATGTGCACGCACATGCACACATGCATGCAAACATATACACATATATACTCAGTATATACTGACACACAATGATAGAAACGAGGTCTGTGATGTTTATTCATCCAATATATATTAACTTTTCAGATTTAAAACATCTCTCTCTCTCTCTCTCTCTCTTTTTCTCTCTCAGTGTCAAAGCTTCTCTCTGTGTCAAAGCTTCTCTCTCTCTCTCTCTCTCTCTCTCTCTCTCTCTCTCTCTCTCTCTCTCTCTCTCTCTCTCTCTCTCATAATGATGATTCTCCATGACCAAAAATTGTAAAGAAGAAAAAACAAGTGCAAAGCCTCATAGTAACCCACTATCAAAGTTAGAGTGTGACTGCCCATGTGGCCATGTAGTACAAGAACTGTCTCTCAAAGCTTCTCTCTCTCTCTCTCTCTCTCTCTCTCTCTCTCTCTCTCTCTCTCTCTCTCTCTCTCTCTCTCTCTCTCTCTCTCTCTCTCTCTCTCTCTCTCTCTCTCTCTCTCTCTCTCTCTCTCTCTCTCTCTCTCTCTCTCTCACAAAGTCAAAAATTGACTGCCCACATGGTGAGGTGTGTCATTTCTACAATAATGCTTTGAACAGCTTCACACTCACTTGCATACACACACACAGACACACACACACACACACACACAAACAAATGATGTAGTGGTCTTGGCTGCCCTCTTTCGCTTGACCTGCCCAGGCTTCTTGCCGCCATTGGTACCTGGACCAATGTCAAACCGGGTGCCATCACTGGCAAGGACTGTTCTAGATTCTATGGCCTTTGGCTTTTTCAAAAAACGCAGCATATGGTTTCGACGTTTCTGCCCGTCAAGGCTGCTCCACCTTGCGTAGTCGATCTGGAATTTTGAGCGGAAGAAATCGGTAAGGCGGAAGTCCCCATTGTCGAAGAAGGACCGCTCGACCTCTGAGTATTGGGATTTGACCAGCCCATGCAATTTCTTTACCAAGTCCTTGGCATCCAAGACCTTCCATTCAACGGCATGTTTAATTACGTTGTTTATGGATTCGCAATTATTGTTGGTCCATCTTGGACTGATGTTATCCAGACCAGGCCTGCAGCATGTCTCTAAGTTGCATCTGAGAAGGGGTAAAATGTCATGTTCAAAATGGGGAATGAAGCTTGGTGCAATGGTCTCACACATGCTCACAGTGTTGTTCACACATACCTGGAACTCAGTTATGTCCAAAGTGTCTGTGATGCCCCCATTCCCAAAGACAGCTCTCAAGATTGGCTTCCGAAGGTACACACATGTCCATGTTGTTTCTGACATGGCGGGTGCAAAACAGGTGGCCACCACCATGGAAGGCAGTGCTGATGGCCTTCACCAATGCTTTCTCTTCATCAGAGCCGGTGACTGGTTGGCTCATGCATGAACCAAGTTTAGATGCTACATGCTGAAAGAATATACGAAATGTATCGTAATCAGAGTTTCCATGCAGGAGGATCGGGCCGATGAATAGCAGAGACTCACCTGTGTCTCTGCGGACGACAGCTAGGTTTTTGAAAACTCCAATCGTCACGTGAAGGTCACCGACATTGAACGTCTTGTCAAAAGCTAAGAATGTTGTATGGGCGTACAGCGCACTGCAGCCGAAACGCCTTATGTCGGCTATTGTCATCGTTATGAAGGATGATGATCGGCACTTTGTCCTTCGTACGAAGGACGACCTGAATAAATGGGCAGGTATGCAGAGAATTTTCTGTGGCAGCCATGTCGTATGTCTCCATCAGCAGGACTTCCGTTTCAACACGTTGCTGGATACGGATATCTGGTGTTGAACTGGCAGCATCAGTCGACAGTCTGCAAAAAGACAGTGGTTTAGACTATACAGTACACACACGGTGTTGGAGACTGACGTCCATTGGCATTTGGCATATCCACACCCACCCAGCTCTGCTTGCACACGCACACGCACACGCAAACACACACACACACACACACACAGACACACGCACGCACTCACGCACAAAAATGGCATATCCACACCCACCCAGATCTGCTTGCACACGCACACGCAAACACACACACACAGACACACCCACACACGCACGCACTCACACACAAAATACCTTTTCAGGGCAGCCTCCAAATCGTAGACGACATTGTTGGAGTCATCCTGATACGTTGCAGAACAACCTGGGTGTGGACAGAGGAACTCCAAGCCATCCCTAGACCACTGCCTCAGAAGATTCAGCGACATCCTTTTCACGCAGCGTCTACATACAAAACATAATGTTAGCATAATGTTGGTGAATACATAATTTGTTACTATCTCATTTCTATGCATACACACGCACACATGTACAAAGTAAGACGATGCGATCCCCCAACACATTACCTGTGCTCTGCACCCAGTGGAGACAGGAGGCACATTCTATCGAGTTGTTCCCACAAGAGGTGTATGTGTGTGAGAGAGATGGAGAGAAAGAGAGAGAGAGAGAGAAAAATACACGGGCATACCGAGACATAAGCAGAGAAAGACAGCGAAAAAGAATGAGGGTTGATCAAGAAAGACTAAGATTAAGGTAGAGTAACAACCAAATTCATTATTTCTATGTGTGATAGACGAAACAGAACTTGACAGAGAAACAGAAACAGAAAGACAGAGGAGGGAGGATAAAAAAAGGTTAACATTTAGAAACAGAACTTGCATGCACTTGCGTAGATATACAGAGAGATAGAAAGACAGAGAGACAGGAGGGAGGATGAAAAAAGGTTAACATTCAAACTCGTTCTTTCCAAGTGTGATAGACGAAACAGAATCTGCTCGTATGCACACGCATACTCCTTTTCTACTTGCAGGCTTTCAGTGGTGTCAAAGTCATTTTCATTTTTTATTATCTGAATAATAATCCAGTTCGAAGGTATACAATGACGAAAGGGGTTCTTGATTTCCGCAATACATTCTCATACTTTGATTACAGTTACATTTTCCAGTCTTCCGAATAAAAAAAAAAAAAGGGAGGGTTGGAGGAGGTGGTGGTATTATACCTTGGGTCGTCCTCATGACTGTCTCCGCGCATTTTCACTTGTGGTGCCGGGCCAGAATATTCAACCAGAACGTGTTCTGCAAATACATAAAAAACAAAACATTTCAGTCTAAGATGATACACACATATAGACATTTTGATGTTTGACTACAGGGAATAAGTAGGAGAGACAGAGATAGAGACAGAGACATAGAGAAATCAAACAAATACAGAACAAAGCATACCTACCTATAATACGCCACTGGAGAGAGAGAGAGAGAGAGAGAGACGCACACACACAAAAACACACACACACACACAGTCTTTTCTTAATTCTTATAAACACCCTTTCGATCATGGGTAAGTCCCCATTTTATTCCGTGTGGAGGGTATCATGCGGTATCGTATGGTTTCGGGCGGTATCGTGTTTTATACATACCGCTATTTTCAACCGTAAAACCTTGACTGCTAAAAATATTAAATATCAAATTGGAAATCGATGGGACTGCTAAAAAGCTTGACGGCTTGATTAGTCCCTATTCTACTACTACTAGTACTACTGCTACTACTACTACATGTACTGCTAAAAACTAAATATAATAAATTATACATATCTAGAGGGCAAAAGGCTTCAAAAGCCTACAGAGCCTAAACTGATATGGTAGGTAGGGAGGTGATGTAGGGCTATGTATAGGCCTCGGCCCTTATTACGCCCCTTCTCAATGAATTTGACGACAAAATTATTTAGTGGTTTGCGTCTCTTAAAAGTTAAATCAAAAACTAATTAAAAAAAAAAAATCTTTAAGAGAATGGCTTTTTTTTTTTTTTTTTTAATTCATCAAAACATTTAAATTTTGTTTTCAAATTTGGGTTTTCGTCCAAAAGATTTTTGAATTCATTAATGCTAGGTGCATTCTTTATGTTAATTGGTAGATCATTCCACATATGAACAACACGGTTAGTAAAAAAGTTTTTGCGGGTGTTAGTATTAGATCTGTTAAGAAACAATTTACCATCACTATTTCTTGTTTTGTCTACTGTACATTTTATGAAAAAGTCATAATTTATCTCATCAAGATTATGTACAATTTTATAGGTTTGAATAAGGTCCCCTCTAAGTCTTCTTCCCTTCAAAGATGGTAATTTTAGAAAATTTAAACGTTTCTCGTAAGGCATATTTTTACATGCTTTAACTAATTTTGTGGCTCTTCTCTGAACTTTTTTAATTATTATTGATTGTCTTTTTAGGTTAGGATGCCATATACTGTCCCTACTTCTGTCCAACTTGGAAACTCTCTCATTCAGACCTCTACTACCGTGCGCAATCTAGGCGTTGTACTGGACCAGACACTGTCTTTTCAAAGTCAAATTTCTTCTGTCTGCTGTGCTTGCTATTTGGAGCTTCGGCGCATCAGTTCTGTATGTCATCTTCTGTCTGAAGAAGCCACCAAAACCCTCATTTCTGCCTTTGTTCTTTCAAGACTTGATTACTGTAATTCTCTCCTTGCTGGCTGCCCACAAAATCTCCTGATTAAATTGCAGAAAGTCCAAAATAATGCTGCTCGCCTCGTCCTGAAATGCCCGAGGACCTCTCATGTTTCTCCTTTGCTTCAATCTCTCCACTGGCTCCCTGTTGAAAAGCGCATTGAGTATAAACTCTCTCTACTATGTTACAAGTCGCTGAATGGTTTGGCCCCATCATATCTCTCTGATCTTCTATCGATTTATACTCCCACTAGACTGGCTTCGCTCCTCCTCTGACACTCACGTTCTGCAGATCCCTCGTTTCCGTGCCAGAACTCTTGGCGAACGTTCTTTTTCTTTCCAAGCTCCCTCCTCCTGGAACGGCCTCCCTTCTGCACTCCAAACCTCAAACAGCCTCTCTTCTTTCAAGTCCTCCCTCAAAACATAATCTTTCTCCTCCTCCTCCTGCAAAGGTTATCCATTGAGTCATGTGTGCGCGCGTGTGTGTGTGTGTGTTTTTGTTGGTGTGTGTGTCTGTGTTGTGTGTGTGTTGGTGTGTGTGTGTGTGTGTGTGTGTTTGACCTCAAGTTCGTGTGAGTGTTTTGTGTGTTGTCTAGCTTTTCATTTTGTTAGTATTGTTTTTATCATGATTGTAAGCGCTTAGGGCTTTTGTTAAGCGCCCTAAATATTCATTATTATTATTATTATACAGTTGCCATATTCTATGCGAGGTCGAACCATAGCCTTGTATAATTTAACAAATATATCTTTATGAAGATAGTCAAATGATCTTTTGATTAATCCCATTAACCATAAAGCCTTGTATCTTTTTGTTTCATTGACATTTATTTTGGGAATATGCATATCCATAGAATTTAGGATTTTACTTTTAATATTTTCCCAAGTTTCATTAACATTCTCAAATTTAATGTTTGACCAATTTACTTTTTCCATATCTTCTCTTATTTTTGTATAGTTGCCATTCTTTAGATCATATTTATAGTGAGGGTCGTTTACTGGTTCTTGTCTAGGAATATATAAATGGAAGTATAGTAAGTCATGATCGCTTTTACCCAATGGGGCTAAATGTTGAACATCTGAGGTCATGTTTATGTCACTGACTAAAATCCAATCCAGTAAACTAGGTTTATCACCTTTCCTCCTTCTTGTTGCATTTTTTACTTTTTGTATTAAAAATGCATCATGTATTTTTTCTTTAATATAATTGTCAGTTTGATTGCACTCTCCATCATTCCAATTTACTTTGGGTAAGTTAAAATCACCCATGATGCAAACTTTATTAAATGAATTTACTTTCCTTCCCTTTAACAAGTCGAAAAGCTTGTCCGTATTTTCCTCATTTTCATTATGTCTTCTGTAAATGCAGCCAATTAATATTTTTTTATGGTTAATTCCACCTATGCTGCGCGCAGCACCATACACTTTCATCAAAGTTTGTGTTGTTAAGATTTTCACACTCCACAGGCTTCAATGCCTGCTTAACATATAGAACAGTCCCTCTATAAGGTCTAGGATGATGTTATAACCTCAGATGGAAGGGAGTTCCACTCGCTGATGGTACGTGGGAAGAAGGAAAACTTCCTGTAGCTAGTCTTGCATGAAGGGAGGAGGTAGGTAGACTGGTGGGACTGTCTTGTCCTCCTTGTTGGTGGGTTGAGGGTTGGAGCGTACGGCGTGTTGATGGAGATTTGGCCATGGTCTTGCATGAAGGGAGGAGGTAGGTAGACTGGTGGGACTGTCTTGTCCTCCTTGTTGGTGGGTTGAGGGTTGGAGCGTACGGCGTGTTGATGGAGATCTTGAGATTTGGCCATGGTCTTGCATGAAGGGAGGAGGTAGGTAGACTGGTGGGACTGTCTTGTCCTCCTTGTTGGTGGGTTGAGGGTTGGAGCGTACGGCGTGTTGATGGAGATTTGGCCATGGTCTTGCATGAAGGGGGGAGGTAGGTAGACTGGTGGGACTGTCTTGTCCTTGTTGGTGGGTTGAGGGTTGGAGCGTACGGCGTGTTGATGGAGATGGCAGATGCTGTTCATGGAACGAACCAAGTACTAACATCAAGTTTGCACCCGATATTAACACCTTTAAAAATCTTCTGGATTCCACTTTTTCAGTGGCAGTCAAAATGTTCAGATTTTAAAAATTTTGACTGATTGTCCTAAAAGTAAAACTTGCGCAGACTCAAAATAATTGTACAAAATTATATCCTCGGACCCGAGGAACCTGTCAACTTTGCCAAAGAGTGGACATTTTTATAGGCCGCGATACCTAGGCTTTAGGAAGCCTGTTCCTACTACTACTACTACTAGTCCCAGTGTGTGTGTGTCACTGTGTGCTTGTGTGTGTGTGACATTCTGAATGTAACATTTTGAGATTTTCAGTCACATTGACACTGGCAGGTTCATGAAAAGGATTTACATAATTCTGGCACATATCTGTTAATATTTTTTTAATATTCCCTTTCTTTTATTCAGGTCTTTCAGTCTCCTCAGGCAGCCTGCACTGGGAAACAGGAGCAGTTTACTGAGTCAAAACCGCAACTTCTTCGCATCTCCACTGTTGAAGTTCTGTCAGAATTCTAGGCTTTATCAAACTCTGGGTAGACACAGGCAATGCCATAATCCATTCACAGGCTCCAGAACGATATTATGGAGGAGTTTTCGGCCACAGAGGGACCAAGCTGTCATCAGAAGCAACCCCAGGGACCCTCGCCTAGGACTACTGAAACCGATTGGTTTTACAGTTTTTGTAAGTGTGACCATTCGTTTCTTCTTCTTTTAAAACATGTATGTTAATGTTAGTCTTAACCCTTTTACTTAGTTTTGATAAATTTCTTTTAAAATCTAGGTGTTGAGCATTTGAACTGGCAAAGTAGATTTAGTTCTGTTTAATTATTTTCTTTAATAAATCATGTTAATTACAAAATAGGATTCTACATCTTTGTTACTTCTGGTCCTTTACTCAGATTGCTTTTATCATTGGTTGACATTAGCCCGTATTAACCCTTTCACCGCCAAAGTCGCATTTCAGCACCACAGTGATTTAACACCTATATCACTAAAAGGCATCACATTGGGGTCTGTTATCCAAAGACCCTACTGTCTTAGTTTGGGGAAGTAAGAATAAACCTATGTCACAGAAGAATCCCCAATGCTGCAAATGGATTTTGTTCTCTACCAAGGTAAATTTAATGGACATTTTGGCTGAAACCTGGCTGGCGGTGAAAGGGTTAAACAGCATACAAACAAATAGATAACAAGGGAAAGTGATGAATAGTTAAATTTTAATTGACGAAAAACAAAATAAAATACGTGAATTTTGTTATCATAGTCAGCAAAAATACCTAGTTATGAAACAAATGAAACATACAATGATATAATGAAACATACAATGATACAAACATGAAATGAAACATTTTAATAATTATTTGGTTGGTATAATTTTGTTTCACACATTTGATTAATGTTCTTTCAATTATGTTGTATCTCTGTCATGTTGTTGCACCTAACCTGAATTTCTCTTTTGGAGATATTAAACTATTTAAAGTAAACTTGAACTTGATACAACATACAGAACAAAACAATACTTCCCCTCTTCACACTCACAGTTAAGCCAGTTGGAACAGAGTATGTGTAAGCAAAAGCTTTGCCTGATTGGCTGTCATAGGTGTATGGGTCCAGTTTCATTGGTTGCAAGATGATGATCTCATTGGCTGTTGCAGGTGTGTGGGTCCAGTTTCATTGGCTGCATGACAATGATCTCATTGGCTGCTGCAGGTGTGTGGGTCCAGTTTCATTGGCTGCATGACGATGATCTCATTGGCTGTTGCAGGTGTGTGGGTCCAGTTTCATTGGCTGCATGACGATGATCTGATTGGTTGTTACATGTGTGATCTCATTGGTTGTTACAGGTGTGTGGGTCCAGTTTCATTGGCTGCATGACGATGATCTGATTGGTTGTTGCAGGTGTGATCTCATTGGTTGTTGCAGGTGTGTGGGTCCAGTTTCATTGGCTGCATGATCTGGCAGTACGAGGCCGTGAGGCGGCGGGCAGAGGAAGTGATGCGAGGGCTGGATCGACAGTTTGGCAAAATGTTTGATCCCACCTACCACAAAGAAATGGGCTTCAGGGCGCATGTAAGTCATGTCTGTCTTTGTGGGCTTTCAATTGGGTGACAGTTATAGATGCTCATGAGTTGTATCTACAATGAGGACCTTGTTTCACTGGAGAAAATGTTTCATTTTAAATCGGTGCAGTTAACTTAACCCTCTTGCATTCACATTTGTTACAGAGAAAACTTCTAGTGTTCAGATTTTATCAAACATTTTCGGGAATATCTGACTTTTGAAGCACACAGAGCGCCATATAGTTACTATCACATCACTGCAAGTGAGAAGCTCCTTCATAGTGTGTGTATGACAAGCCAGAACTTAGGGCGTGATGGAAATGCCATCAAAGGGGGTCTCGGAGTGGGGGCAAGCTACGGGCGGGTTTGGGCGGCTTGAATACACAGAGGCAACTTCCGGCTGGGCGGTTTGGGGCGGAATAAATGCAAGAGGGTTAAATTAATTGACAGTCAATCCACAAAACATGTAAACAACATGCACATTAAGAGGGTGGTTTTTTTCACAGTAAGGGTTAATTTGAAAAAGGAAAAACAAACATACACAGTGAGAGACTGAGACCTGATTAGTTGTTGGCTTACCCTGGCTAAAAGACTCGAGGGATCATCCCAACAGCCGGAAGCACTTGAACACTATAGTGCAAGTGCATCAGCTACGGATGAGAACATCGCGTGTATGACCGTTTTTGATTACCCCTCCACATGGGCAGCCATACTCCGTCTTCGGAGGAGAGACTTTATTTCAACAACAACAATTTTGGCCAAATTTTATATATATAAGTCCAAATTACAAAATGTCCAGCCAAATTTAAAGGTCTTCATAAAAACAGAATAGAACTAGAAAAATATATGTCTTCTTTAAACTATGCCTTAAGTGAATTTGAAGAGAGTTGGTTACCTTACTCAACAATAATTTCATGATTAAAATAAAATATTTGACAGTACTTAGGTGGATATTGTCTTATGTTGTTGATCTATTTCTTAATATCTAATGACACTTTTGTGGTTAATGTCATGTAATTTGTTTTCAGTATCTGACAACATTTGGATGGTAATTAATGTAATATGTTTTATGCTTCCAGAAAAATAGGTTAATGCTTCTCTTGAAAGAAAGAGGAATTTGAAATAACTTCCATTGTGCTTAATCATGTGCTTGATCTTGCTTGACTCTATATGATATAATCTGTAGCATGTGTGTGTCTATGTGTGTGTGTGTGTGACCTCTTTTGTGTGTATATTTTGATCTTGTGTTCTTATTCCCATTTCCTCAAGCATATTGTATTATTGTTACCTTTCTTTCTTACTATGATTAACTACTACTATTGCTTTGATCTCCATTATTGCTTGTTGTTAATGTAACTTTCTGTTTTGTAATGGAAAAAAACAACAACTTCTTGGTAAAGGTCAAGATGTGCCACCCCCCCTACATATCTCGGTTAATTCTATTTTTCCGTTATTGCCTTTCTTACCATACATAAAGCTGTATTTTAGGAACATTTTTAGCTAATAACCTTTTTGGAATACTAACCCTAGCCCTAAACCTAACCCTACCCCCCACCCTATAAGACGGAAAAACGCAACGAACCACAGCTGTGACAAATCGCGGTGTACTGCAGTACATAGTGGGGGGTAGGGTTAGGTTTAGGGATAGGGTTAGTATTCCAAAAAGCTAATTAGCTACAAATGTTCCTAAAAATAAAATACAGCTTTATGTATGGTAAGAAAGGCAAAAAAGGAAAAATAGAATTAACCGAGAAATGCAGGGGGGGTGGCACATCTTTACCTTTACCAACTTCTTTTTGGATCTTATAATCAATAATTGTGTAATATTTAAACTACTGCTATCAATAATAGATTATATTAAGTTACATTAAGTTTCTTTACCCTTTCATTAGATTAACTATGACGAGCTGTTGATGTTTGTTTTCTTTTTTCTTCGTATTATGTTTGCTCTAAATTCATTTATATACATGTATGTTGATCATTGATGGTACGAAGGAGTGAGTGAAAGCAGGAATTGTGGAATGAAAGAAAAGAAGGAATAAAAATTATTAAATACAAAAAAAAAAAAACCAAAAAACCAACAAAGCAGACAAGTGAATTTTTCAAAAGCAAGGATTTCCGGTCATCTGTTATATGTGCAGATGAATGTCATGTGGAACAACCTGTCAGATGATGGTGCTAGGCATCATCGGTCATCTGTTGATGTATGTGCAGATTAATGCCATGTGGAACAACCTGTCAGATGATGGTGCTGGGCATCATTGGTCATCTGTTATATGTGCAGATGAATGCCATGTAGAACAACCTGTCAGATGATGGTGCTGGGCATCATTGGTCATCTGTTATATGTGCAGATGAATGCTATGTAGAACAACCTGTTAGAAGATGGTGCTGGGCATCATCAGTCATCTGCTGTTATATGTGCAGATGAATGCCATGTAGAACAACCTGTCAGATGATGGTGCTAGGCATCATCGGTCATCTGTTATATGTGCAGATGAATGCCATGTAGAACAACCTGTCAGATGATGGTGCTGGGCATCATCAGTCATCTGCTGTTATATGTGCAGATGAATGCCATGTAGAACAACCTGTCAGATGATGGTGCTAGGCATCATCGGTCATCTGTTATATGTGCAGATGAATGCCATGTAGAACAACCTGTCAGATGATGGTGCTAGGCATCATCGGTCATCTGTTATATGTGCAGATGAATGCCATGTGGAACAACCTGTCAGATGATGGTGCTAGGCATCATCGGTCATCTGTTATATGTGCAGATGAATGCCATGTAGAACAACCTGTCAGATGATGGTGCTGGGCATCATTGGTCATCTGTTATATGTGCAGATGAATGCCATGTGGAACAACTGTCAGAAGATAGTGCTGGGCATCATCAGTCATCTGTTATATGTGCAGATGAATGCCATGTAGAACAACCTGTCAGATGATGGTGCTAGGCAACATCGGTCATCTGTTATATGTGCAGATGAATGCCATGTAGAACAACCTGTCAGATGATGGTGCTGGGCATCATCGGTCATCTGTTATATGTGCAGATGAATGCCATGTGGAACAACTGTCAGAAGATAGTGCTGGGCATCATCAGTCATCTGCTGTTATATGTGCAGATGAATGCCATGTGGAACAACTGTCAGAAGATGGTGCTAGGCATCATCGGTCATCTGCTGTTATATGTGCAGATGAATGCCATGTGGAACAACTGTCAGAAGATGGTGCTAGGCATCATCGGTCATCTGCTGTTATATGTGCAGATGAATGCCATGTGGAACAACCTGTCAGATGGGCAGAAAATGGTGCTAGGCATCATCGGTCATCTGTTGTTATATGTGCAGATGAATGCCATGTGGACCTGTCAGAAGATGGTGCTAGGCATCATCGGTCATCTGTTATATGTGCAGATGAATGCCATGTGGAACAACTGTCAGAAGATGGTGCTAGGCATCATCAGTCATCTGTTGTTATATGTGCAGATGAATGCCATGTGGAACAACCTGTCAGATGGGCAGAAGATGGTGCTAGGCATCATTGGTCTCAACGTCCTCGTGTTCCTGGCCTGGAAGTCGCCCGCCTTGCAACCCTTCCTGCTTCGCTACTTTGCCAGTCTGCCAGGTGAGTCAGGTGTACTTTTCATCTTCTCTCAAATACTGCTTATCAGCATCTGCATGTACACACACAAAAATAAATAAATAAACATAGTTTGTGCTTTCAATGCCAAGCTTTATTGTGCAATCGGGGCTATGTCACATTCCAAAGTCACCATAACTCTAAACAAATATAGGTTAATAGTTTGAAAACAGACCCAGGGCTAAGAATAAAAGTAATCAATATTTTGTGTTTGTGACTTACAGTGGATGGTCTTGGAAGAAAGCCTTTTTACATGGTTATGACTTTGAGTGGGGTTTAGTGTGACTGTATCATAAGTACTTGTGCCTGTGTTTCATATGCATATAGAGCTGGGGTGTGTGTGTGTGTGTGTTTCATTTAATGTCTTTCCACTTCTCGTGATATTAGGAAAACATTTTTTAGGTTTGTGAGATTGGGTGCAGGCTTGTGAGTGTGTGCGTGTATGTGTGTATATCTGTATGCATGTGAGTATCTATTATTATGAATGGATAGACCTACACTATAGAAGTAGTAAACAAAGCCAAGCAGCAACAATAACAAAAATCTTCTGGGGGAAAAAACCACAAAACAGCGCCTCCCTCCCATCATATCCCTTCTTCCTCAATATTTTTTTTATTTTAAATAAAGTA
>CM065681.1:2046679-2149179 GCA_017654935.2 Phymorhynchus buccinoides | reverse complement strand
ACATCTTGGTCAGGAACTCGTAGTCTCCAAACAGAAACAACCTGATCTTTTTGCCCCTCCATTCCATGTCCTGAAGTGTGTCCATCTGATCCTGGTAGGGGTCCAGCAGCCTTCGCAGGTTGTCAGGGGTGTCCTTAACCTCGGCAAGGGTGAAGACACACGTGTTGTGTCTTGAGTTGGCCTTCTCAAGATTGGCAATCTGGAGCATCATTTTGAAGGATCCTCCACCATGGTCACCGCCAATCTTGATCCATACCTCATCCTCTGGGATGCACCCTTGATGCCACGTCAGCCGATTCTGCTTGTCATACTCATCCAGCAGTTTGGCGACAAACGTTGGGACATCAATGACACCTGCTACGGGCGTTGGTTTCAGTTCGTAGACCTTATCTGTATCATTAAAATGCTGAAGGCTTCTAACTCGACCCTCTACTTCGGTGCACTGTGCTTTAAGCTGTGCTTGTCTTTCCTTTTTTTCACTCGCAAACTTAACCCCATATTTCCTGAAAAAACTCTTGTGCAGTCTATATTTTGTCAAACTGAGGCCCAGTGCAGCACGCAAAGCAGCGCCCTCCTTTTTTGTGACAGAAACCTGACCACAACCTGCGTTTTCTAGAACTATCTTCTTACGGGCTTTGCACAAGGACTTCAGTTCTTGGGCCTGCTGTCTGGCAGTGTCTTCTTTGGTGTGTCCTGATATGTTCAAGCGAACCTTCTCCATTTCTTTGGCCCGTTTTTTTCTCAGTGGCGTTCGGGCCTTTCCTGATGGTTTCCTGGGATTTGTGAGCCTACTCAGAAGAATGGGTTGTCCCCCAGTTTTGCATCTAACGGTCTTTTTGTCCTTTGACTCTGAAAGCTTGACCTGGATGAGTTTTGTCAGGTAGAATTCCTCCGCTGAGGTCAGTGGAGCCTTCAGCCGACTTGCAGGTCTCAGAATGTTGCGTTTGGGTGGAGACAACCCTAGGCGACTAGGAGATGGAGCAGCGTGCACTGATGCGCCTCCTACACTTTTGGGTGGAGTTGAGGTGACATCAAAGGAGACAGAGCTTGGTATGTTCAATGGAGACGACTCCTCAGTAGGCCTACTTGTTGAAGTAGCTGGCTCCGATTCAAATGATGGTAGTTTGAATTGAGTCGAGTCAACATCAGTGATTGCTGAAGCAGCTAGTTCTGATTCAACTACCGGTGGTTTGGCTGGTGTTGAGGTGGCCTCAAAAGGGACAGAAAAAGAAACATCACTATCTACATCAGACTGTAATTGGCATTGTCGCTTGGCTGGTTGGGAATGCTTTTTTTGAATGGCGGGTGCCCTTCGTTTTTTTCCTGGTCGACCACCTCTGCTCTGATGTTCAAACTGAGCGCATACTCTGCACTCACTGACTGGCAGATCGGCATCAAACTGCTGCCATATCTGTGAGGCTTCCTCGAAAACTGATGATGCTTTGGCTGTTGCATTTACATTTGTTGTTCTTTTCAAAAATGGCAGACTTCTGGCACAATTTGGACAAATGGTTTTTGAGTGCTTTCCCTCCTCATCCTCCAAAACATTCAATCCAAAAATTGTGCGGATGTCAGTAGAAACACTCAAACATGGTTTTAAGGCTCTGCTTTGGTCTTTAATGAGTCTCTTTGATCTTCCCCCACACACTCTACACAAGGAATCCAGACGCTGAAGATGGTCAAAATGAATATGTTTTTTGGGTTCCATATTCATGCCCTCTCTATCTCACTTGTATACAGACACACTCAATGCACGCGCATGCATGTACACACCTACACAGCAATACAACACGCTCTCTCTCTCTCTCTCTCTCTCTCTCTCTCTCTCTCTCTCTCACACACACACACACACACACACACACACACAATCACGCTCCCTACAATACAAAATTACAACACATATATATATATAATATATATATATATATATATATATATATATATATATATATATATATATAAACACTCTCTCGTTCTATCTCTCACAGAGGCAAAACACGGAAGCTCCCCACTATCGAACTCAGAACTAACACAATAGGCCTAGGCCTAAACACACCCCGTCTTTCTCTCTCTTACAGAGGCAAAACACGGAAGCTCGCCACTATATAACTCAGAACTAACACAATAGGCCTAGGCCTAAACACACCCCGTCTTTCTCTCTCTCACAGAGGCAAAACACATACGTTTACACACACAGAAACATACATACACATGACATACACGCACGTGCGTACCAGCCCCTAGGAACACCTTAACAATCCCCCCCCCCTCTCTCTCTCTCTCTCTCTCTCTCTCTCTCTCTCTCTCTCTCTCTCTCTCTCTCTCAAACGCTAATCGATGGTATAAGTTTTCATTTGGTATTAAAAAAAAATCACTGCTGTTTCCAATTGTTCACTTTTGATTGAATTGGTAATGAAAGGAAATTTGAACAGTTGGATTTATGTCATTCAAATCTCAAGAGCGAATTACAAATATTGTACGTTGATGAAGACTATTTATTCTTTGAGAGATAAATTGCAAAACCTGATTTTTTTTAGGATGAAAATTTTAGTCAACTATTTTTCTTTAACATGATGATTGAATTACAATCACAATTTTAAGCAAACAAAATAGTGTCAATGAAGGGACGTTTAAAAGACGAGAGGCTTAGGCTTGAGCCAGTCCCACACTATACTATACTATGCTATACTTATAAACACACTCGATATGTTTTGCAAAAAGGTCAGCACCAAAGGTCACGCAAACCCAGAAAGTCGCCGGAACGGCTTGGCTAACACGCACTGCACTCGTGTTCAGCTATCAGACGCTACTCGGATGCTGAAAAGTTCAGGACAAAACACTTTAAACATTTAATATAATCTCCACTTACAGAGTTTGAATCCACGTCTCCTTTGGTCAATCATAACAAAACACACATATCTATTCACGGATCCAATCTCCGTACTACGGATAGTATTTTAAGCACCAAATCAGGATTTGAATTTGCCGCAAACACAACACGGACTCATTCCACACGAAAACAGTATGAAACTGTATAGAGAAGAAGGGTAGCGAACTATGATTTCGCTGCGGTAGTGGTTCAGTGGGAAGGGGGCAGCCGAGTGCAAGAGGGAAATAGTGCATGCTACTAAATGTGGAGAGTTGGACTGAACTCGACTGCCGTGCCACACACTGCACACAAACGCACGCGCACAGAAGGATTGTAGAGGGGAAGTATTGTTTTTTGCTCTTTTTTTTATCCTTTTGCTGTTTTCTTGTATGTCTATGTTAATAAAGGCGCATTCGCCAAAATATCCAGTTTTGTTGTGTGTCTTGTGAATAGAATAACGTCACTTTACACTTGTTGTGTGCCTGTTTGTTTGTTGTGTTCCAGTGACGTTGCACTTGCAGTCTGTTTCTTTTTTATTTATTTTTTAATATATTTTTTTTTTTTAAAACAAATTTTCTTTTCATTCATTGGTCTTTTCACAATTGACCAGCTCTAGACTCTGGGTCGGTTTCACTACCTTCTTGAAGCTGCTGTAATGTTTGAATCAATGATGTCCTGAGGCCCCCGGTCATAAGCCATTGACCTATTAAAATTGAAAATGTCCTATTGTGTTCCACCCGCTTTGTCAGTGGAAACGGTCGAGTTTCCTCCTCCACGCGACCCCGCTCGTTACAAGGTTCTGGACGGCGAGGTCGTGTCTCTTCTGGAGAAAGGGGCAGTTTACGTTGTAGATGATCCAGACCCAGGCTTCTATTCAAGACTGTTCACAGTTCCGAAGAAGACCGGGGACTGGCGTCCTGTCTTGGACCTTTCACCTCTGAACAAGTTTGTTCAAGTGATAACGTTCAAGATGGAAACTGCCCAAGACGTATGGTTGGCTATCCGTCAGAACGACTGGGCCACTTCCGTCGACTTACGCGATGCATACTTCCATGTTCTCATCCACCCAGAACATCGGAAGTATCTGCGTTTTGTTTGGAAGGGCCGAGTGCACGAGTTTCGTTCTCTACCATTCGGCCTTTCACTAGCGCCTCTGATATTCACCAAAGTCACGGTGGAGTTTGCCTCTCTTCAGAGGAAACAGGGTTTAAGACTCAGGGTCTATCTGGACGACTGGCTGAATCTTGCTCAGAATCAGCAGTCGTCCACGGAAATCTTACTTCAGCAAGCCCGTTTGATGGGTTTTCAGGTCAAACTAGAAAAGTCAGACTTGATCCCCAGTCAAACGTTCGATTACTTGGGAATGCGGTTCAACACCGTCAGTTTCACGGTTTGTCCAATTCCTAAACGGATCGAAAGTTCTTGCCTCTCTGCTCCAGGATATTCTCCACTCACGGTGCATGTCGCTCCGTGTCCTGCACCGTGTGTTGGGAAAAATGGAGTCCATGGCTTCACTTCTCCCTCTGGCGCGAGTATACAAACATCCGCTCCAGAGCGAGGTGGCCACACGGTTTCCCATACGGGATGCCTGGGAAGAGAAAACAACAGTAGGCCCGTGGTTCCAAACAGCTGTCAGTCAGTGGTTGGATCCACAGTGGCTTCAGGGCTCGGTTGCCATTCAGCCAAACCTTCCCCGGGTGTTTCTCTTCACGGACGCCTCGTGCGTCGGGTGGGGCGCACACTGCATCCTCGGGCATTTGGACGCCCTCGGAGCTATCCAACCATATCAACTGGCTGGAGCTTCGGGCGGTGTTTCTGGCCCTTCAGCACTTCCAGACAGTGCTTCGGAATCACTGGGTGGTGGTGTGTTCAGACAATTCCACCAGCCTGGCGTACATCCGACATCAGGGAGGCACGGTCTCACCCACTCTGTCGAGTCTGGCGGAGACCATGCTCATCTGGTCACACAGCCAGGGCATGATTTTGAACATGGAATTTATTCCGGGCAAACTCAATGTCCTGGCAGATCAACTGAGCCGTCCGGGCCAAGTCCTTCCAACAGAATGGACGATAGCCTGGCAAGCTCTCCAGCCGATCTGGCATTTGTGGGGTCAACCGCAAATCGATCTGTTTGCCACACAGTACAGTGCCAGACTTCCCCTGTACGTCAGTCCAGTTCTGGATCCTCAGGCCTATGCACGGAATGCGTTCACGATTCCTTGGAACGGTCTGTTGGCTTACGCATATCCTCCAACCGCACTCATCTCTCGTGTGATAGAGAAGTACAGGTTGGACGGTCCCAGGTTGATTCTGATCACTCCGGGCTGGCCAGCACGGCCATTGTATCCGGAGCTTCTCAGTTTCACGCACGTTCCGGCTGTTCCTCTTCGGTTAGCCGAAAGACTCTGGTTCAGCCTCGCTCAGGCATTGGCCATCACGATCCCACCGTGCTAAATCTGACCGCTTGGCTACTTTGCGAGCCGGCCTGCGAACACAAGGCCTAAGCTCCAACTGTATAGACCAAGTTTTGTTGTCTCGTCGCCAAAGCACTAACCGTTTATATGATATACGGTGGCACTCTTGGTACGATTATTGCCGAGAAAAGAATCTGGATCCTTTGCATCCTTCAGTTCCTGAATGTGCAGAGTTCCTTAATTTTCTCCATCAAGTGAAGCAATTTACGGCTGTCACTATTGCTGGTTATAAGTCGGCTATTGCCATGACGATCGCAATCACCCGTGGTGTCAGGCAACCGTCTTTTGAGTCTTCAGTGGTTATTACCCACCTCCTTGACGCTTTTCGTCATCAGGCCCCTACACGGTCAATTACATGTCCGCGTTGGGATGTTTGTGTGGTTTTATCGTACCTTCGTGAGAAATGTGAACCTATTGAGTCAATTTCCATGAAGTTACTGTCTTACAAGACTTTGTTTCTCGTTGCTTTGGCCACGGCACGTCGTATCAGTGGCCTCCATGCGTTGAGTGGTCTTCCTTCGGACATTGCTTTCTCGAAGTTTGAGTCCTCTGCTACATTGTGTTTTGTCCCTGAATTTCGGGCGAAGAATCAGCCTTCTACCGAAATGTCGAAACCCTTTGTGCTTCCGGCTTTGCGTCCTCATTTGTGTGATGATGACTCCAACTTGTTCCTTTGTCCGGTTAGGGCATTAAAATGTTACCTACGTCGGACTGAGGCTTCCAGAGTTGGCAAGAGACGTCTCTTTGTTTCATTGAATTCCAATTACTCTAGAGACATTCAAAAAGGTACTATTTCCCGTTGGATCAGAGCTCTAGTTCGCACTGCGTATCTAGAATCTCGATCCACGCTCCCTTCTGACCCTATTAAAGCCCATGAAGTTCGAGCCGTTGCGACTTCATTAGCTATTGTGAGGGGTGCAGCCCTAGAGAGCGTACTGAAGGCAGCTTACTGGCGTAGGATTACGACCTTCGTCTCCTTCTACTTGCGAGATGTCCAGGTCCGTCGCCAGGACGACACCCTGGGCTTCGGACATTTGGTTCTCGCTGGTCACGCCTCTTAGGTATAGTGATTTTATTATTGGGTATCTGAAGTTAATTTTTGTTTAAATTAATACTTCAGTTTTGGGGGGTTCATATTTTTCAGATATATAGGCTAATTTTTAGCTTGTATGGCTTTAAACCGTATCCCTCCACCAATTTGGCATTCATTCACTTGTATGGTATGGTAAGTTGGATCGAAGAAAATGTAAAATTTCTAATACATTTATCTTTTTCGAGATCCATACTTACCATACCATACACTTAAGACTCCCTCCCTCCTCCCCTCTTGTTTGTATCGAAGCAATTTCGCTCGATTCAGATAAGAATGACTAGCATGGCTGCTCCCAGCATGCTTTGGGAAGGAAGTGTCTTTTCATCCAAATCTATTACAATTTGGCTATCCTGGGCGAATTGAAGGTTCATTCACTGGTATGGTATGGTAAGTATGGATCTCGAAAAAGATAAATGTAATAGAAATTTTACATTTTGAAGCATTTTAACGTGAGTATTCGTCGTATCGGCGACTCGTTACCACTTTCGATGTTGTGACTTACAGTAGACTGTACTGAACACGGCAATCGTTGCCTCTCTTCTCACGATTTTGTTCACTAATAGGGCGCCTTCGTTTATTAGGCGCATAGGTTGAAATTGGAGAAACAAATATCACCTCATAGTCCGAAAATTACAGTACATATGGTATGGTTTTATTCCAAATATTTTCTTTGGTTTATTATTTTATTCGGTATAATGCTGTCGCATTAAATTATAAAGAGTTGTTCTTTTATTTATCAATTTTGTCTTGGCTTAGTCAGTACCCTGTCACTGACTGTGTGTCACAGTAAGGTTGTTATTTGTTTCTCCAGCAAGCATATCCCTGACTGTGTCACAGTAAGGTTGTGTTATTTGTTTCTCCAGCAAGCATATCATCCCTGACTGTGTCACAGTAAGATTGTGTTATTTGTTTCTCCAGCAAGCATATCATACCTGACTGTGTCACAGTAAGGTTGTGTTGTTTCTCCAGCAAGCATATCATCCCTGACTGTGTCACAGCAAGGTTGTGTTGTTTCTCCAGCAAGCATATCATCCCTGACTGTGTCACAGCAAGGTTGTGTTGTTTCTCCAGCAAGCATATCATCCCTGACTGTGTCACAGTAAGATTGTGTTATTTGTTTCTCCAGCAAGCATATCATACCTGACTGTGTCACAGTAAGGTTGTGTTGTTTCTCCAGCAAGCATATCATCCCTGACTGTGTCACAGCAAGGTTGTGTTGTTTCTCCAGCAAGCATATCATCCCTGACTGTGTCACAGCAAGGTTGTGTTGTTTCTCCAGCAAGCATATCATCCCTGACTGTGTCACAGTAAGGTTGTGTTATTTGTTTCTCCAGCAAGCATATCATCCCTGACTGTGTGTCACAGTAAGATTGTTATTTGTTTCTCCAGCAAGCATATCATCACTGACTGTGTCACAGTAAGGTTGTGTTATTTGTTTCTCCAGCAAGCATATCATCGCTGACTGTGTCACAGCAAGGTTGTGTTGTTTCTCCAGCAAGCATATCATCGCTGACTGTGTCACAGCAAGGTTGTGTTGTTTCTCCAGCAAGCATATCATCCCTGACTGTGTCACAGTAAGGTTGTGTTGTTTCTCCAGCAAGCATATCATCCCTGACTGTGTCACAGCAAGGTTGTGTTGTTTCTCCAGCAAGCATATCATCGCTGACTGTGTCACAGCAAGGTTGTGTTGTTTCTCCAGCAAGCATATCATCCCTGACTGTGTCACAGCAAGGTTGTGTTGTTTCTCCAGCAAGCATATCATCCCTGACTGTGTCACAGTAAGGTTGTGTTATTTGTTTCTCCAGCAAGCATATCATCCCTGACTGTGTGTCACAGTAAGATTGTTATTTGTTTCTCCAGCAAGCATATCATCACTGACTGTGTCACAGTAAGGTTGTGTTATTTGTTTCTCCAGCAAGCATATCATCGCTGACTGTGTCACAGCAAGGTTGTGTTGTTTCTCCAGCAAGCATATCATCGCTGACTGTGTCACAGCAAGGTTGTGTTGTTTCTCCAGCAAGCATATCATCCCTGACTGTGTCACAGTAAGGTTGTGTTGTTTCTCCAGCAAGCATATCATCGCTGACTGTGTCACAGCAAGGTTGTGTTGTTTCTCCAGCAAGCATATCATCGCTGACTGTGTCACAGCAAGGTTGTGTTGTTTCTCCAGCAAGCATATCATCGCTGACTGTGTCACAGCAAGGTTGTGTTGTTTGTTTCTCCAGCAAGCATATCATTGCTGACTGTGTCACAGCAAGGTTGTGTTGTTTCTCCAGCAAGCATATCATCGCTGACTGTGTCACAGCAAGGTTGTGTTGTTTCTCCAGCAAGCATATCATCCCTGACTGTGTGTCACAGTAAGATTGTGTTATTTGTTTCTCCAGCAAGCATATCATCTCTGACTGTGTGTCACAGTAAGGTTGTGTTATTTGTTTCTCCAGCAAGCATATCATCCCTGACTGTGTGTCACAGTAAGATTGTGTTATTTGTTTCTCCAGCAAGCATATCATCGCTGACTAGTCTGGCCAACAAAGTTCTTCGCCACAAGGGACTGGCAGTGGCACCATCATTAGGAGCTGTGAGTGTCTGGAATCATCCATTATTTTGTGTAGTGGCTCAGCTAATAACTTGGGGGAATCATAACTGCTCTGGTGTGTTTCCTTAGAGATGCACCTACCAGGTTTTCAGTAGATTATGTTGGATTTGTTTTTGAGTTTTTTTCCAAAACAGGATACCATGTTAAATTTGGAAAGTTCTCATTGGCATATCTGTTGGTGATCATGTAAGATTAATATAGTCGTGCCAACTATTTTTACAATGAAAAATTATAAGAAAGGACACATAAGAGGCGGCAAGGCCTTGTCGTCCTGATTATCTTGACCTGGCCTGACCTAGATTATTACTATTAATATGATCCACAGACTAAGCCTCTGATTTGTGTTTTTACTGTATATTTTGTAAGACAAACTTTGTTTTCAAAGATAAATTTGTCAGGCTGTTGTTTATTTTTACTTATTTTTCTTCAATGTGTCTTGTTTCAGTCTGGAGCCATCATGTGTCTGCTGGGTGCAGTGTGTGTGACCCACCCTGACGCTCGTCTCAGCATCGCCTTCATCGGAGAGATCTTCCCACACTCCTTCTCTGCCAGCAGTGTCAGTCTTCCACATCTCTTCTCCATTGTTTAATAGACAGCATTCTTTTCTCCCCCGATTATATATTATTACAATCTTGTGGTGGTACCATAGCCAATGAGGTTTAACCGAGGCGTGGTTACTGCTACACATATCTGTATTATTAAAAAATCGGGACTCTACTGGTTTAGCACTGACTCCGGGCATTGCCTCCAGTATTGTTCCCACCATCTTTGTATTTACAAATGACCCACATGGCCGAAGGACGTAAAACCCTATTTTCACTCCCCCGATTATTAGGTATGTTTCTTCTTTGTCAATCGCTCAATCTCCTGTCATATGAGCATAGATGCGTCATGCTGCCGTTACGCGCCTAACTAACAAATAGTTAGGACCAGCATGTCCGTCTTTAGCTAAAGAAAATCTTTGTAAGAGTTTCTGGAACAAAGGCAGGAGAATGGACCACTTGGGCAGAAAGATTGTAGATGACAATAAACAAAGAGAAAGATAGAGTCAAAGAGAGTGACAGATTTAGTGGAAAATGAAGGGCAGGAGCTGTGCCGGTCCGGGTTCGCTCCCGGGGACCGCTACGGTAGCCGGATTGGTCTTGCCCAGATACTACGAAATAAAGGCTATGTTGGACACAGTAGGACTGGTCAAGGGCTGGAGGGTGTTTGACCACGCAATATAACGTAGTGTATGGTGTGCAGGCATTGAAGGCCATTCTGTTGTTGGACACAGTGGGACTGGTCAAGGGCTGGAGGGTGTTTGACCACGCAATATAACGTAGTGTATGGTGTGCAGGCATTGAAGGCCATTCTGTTGCTGGACACAGTGGGACTGGTCAAGGGCTGGAGGGTGTTTGACCACGCAATATAACGTAGTGTATGGTGTGCAGGCATTGGCCATTCTGTTGCTGGACACAGTGGGACTGGACATGGGCTGGAGGGTGTTTGACCACGCAATATAACGTAGTGTATGGTGTGCAGGCATTGAAGGCCATTCTGTTGCTGTACACAGTGGGACTGGTCAAGGGCTGGAGGGTGTTTGACCACGCAATATAACGTAGTGTATGGTGTGCAGGCATTGAAGGCCATTCTGTTGCTGGACACAGTGGGACTGGTCATGGGCTGGAGGGTGTTTGACCATGCAATATAACGTAGTGTATGGTGTGCAGGCATTGAAGGCCATTCTGTTGCTGGACACAGTGGGACTGGTCAAGGGCTGGAGGGTGTTTGACCACGCAATATAACGTAGTGTATGGTGTGCAGGCATTGAAGGCCATTCTGTTGCTGGACACCGTGGGACTGGTCATGGGCTGGAGGGTGTTTGACCATGCAATATAACGTAGTGTATGGTGTGCAGGCATTGAAGGCCATTCTGTTGCTGGACACAGTGGGACTGGTCATGGGCTGGAGGGTGTTTGACCATGCAGCACATCTGGGGGGTGTCCTCTTTGGAATGTGAGTCAAACATACCATTTTTTTGACTCCCAGTAGTTATATAAGAATGGAGAGTACATTACAACGGGGAAAGGGGAGCAGAATCAGTGATTGCATCAGCTGGTAATTATCATACTGAATCCAAAACCATAACAGTTTAATACTGTAACAAAAAAAAGGACCTGTCAGTCCCAGGGACTGATTTATTTTTACTAGGACTGGCATGGTTTTAACAGAGGCTTGGATATTGTGCGTTAGTGGTTTATCACTGGTTTTGTTTCCCTGGGACTGGCATGGTTTGAACAGAGGCTTGGATATTGTGCGTTAGTGGTTTATCACTGGTTTTTGTTTCCCTGGGACTGGCATGGTTTGAACAGAGGCTTGGATATTGTGCGTTAGTGGTTTATCACTGGTTTTTGTTTCCCTGGGACTGGCATGGTTTTAACAGAGGCTTGGATATTGTGCGTTAGTGGTTTATCACTGGTTTTGTTTCCCTGGGACTGGCATGGTTTTAACAGAGGCTTGGATATTGTGCGTTAGTGGTTTATCACTGGTTTTGTTTCCCTGGGACTGGCATGGTTTGAACAGAGGCTTGGATATTGTGCGTTAGTGGTTTATCACTGGTTTTTGTTTCCCTGGGACTGGCATGGTTTGAACAGAGGCTTGGATATTGTGCGTTAGTGGTTTATCACTGGTTTTGTTTCCCTGGGACTGGTTCTGACACCGGTTGTTGGAGGGGGGTGGGGTGGGGGATGGGCAGGGAGTTGTTGATGGTGCTGGTTTTCCAAATTCCTGGCACGATCACTGGCAGATGTTTGACATATATCTTTTTTTTTAAACTACTGGGCCAACTATAATTAAACCTGTAGTTGAACGGATGGCAAAGGCAATTAGGTTTGTAAATTAAGTGTGTGTCTGTCATTGGAACTTGTATAATTCTATATTCAATTCAATTCAAAAAACTTTATTGTCCATTAAAACATGGTTTAAATGGAAAATGTTCTTCCACAGCATGTGCAAGCAGAGTGAAAACAAACTAATAAAATATATGATTACACACACACACACACACACACACATGCGCATGAACACACGTGAAATTGCACATTACAACAAATAATAGCATAACATATATTGCAATAAACATGTACTCTTACACACAATATTCTGCACACACACACACACACACACATATATAATATATATATATCCATACACACACTTATATACACACACATACACCCCCCCACACACACAGCTATTTAAGATCATCCCCAACAATACAAAAACAGAAGAAAAAAAAAAGGCAATATCAATTATCACAGACATTATCATTAATTAAACCAAAGATAAATAACACTGTTATTAATCAGTAGATCATCACACACACACACAATCATCCACTTGACCAAATACCAGTACCATCCAGCAGCAAGTTACTCCAACCAATATTAATAATCAAATCCAAGATTCATTATCACATCCAGGATTAATTATAAGATCAGACTAGTTAGAACATAATGGTCTATAACATCAGTAACTAACATATTAAGAGTATCACATTAATATTATACATACAGAGTTGAGTCTGTGATGCCAGCAATACTAAGAACATCAAACACAACATGTTAAGTGTTTCTGAAACTCTGAGAGTGAACCTCACCAGAACAACATTAGACAGAAGTTTTGAGAGCAGTGTTGGAGTTGTTCAGGATGGCAATTGCGGATGGAATGAAGGAGTGCTTGTATTGGTTCTTTTCTGCCAGGGGCGCACAAAGGCGTCGCCCTGAAGGAAGTGTTTGGAAAGAATCATGAAGGGGGTGAGTGGGATCCCGGATTTTGCCTGCTTTACGTCTTGTAATACATTAGCATATTCAGCTTTTGTGTGTGTACACAGACAACAGTAGATTGACTCAATGTGTGCAGGTGGTACGTCACTTACGGGCACAAGATGATCTGGGGGCAGAGGGAAAGTGTCATGAAACGGTGGCACGAAATCAGAGGAAAACCCCGCGATTGATCTCCTCTTCACCCAATATCACAGTCTTTAAATTTGATTTGGACTGTCGCTTCTTCAATATAAAACAAAATGACAATGACAGTTGAGTTATATGCAGAGTGTGAATGTGAAACTGAGAGACCAAGTGGGAATGTGCAGAAAAGCTTACAATTGTTCAAACAAGTGTAAAAACGCATGTGCATATGTTTAAAAAGCAGAGAACAAGGTGTGAATGTGACGTTAATTTAATGTGTTGGAAAGTATGTGATTTGTGTGTATGTATGTGTAGAAAAGGGAAAGTTTTGAAAATAAATACAGTAAAACCTCACTTATAAGACCTTCCAAAATCATCCAAATTGAGGTCTTATAAGGGAGGGGTCTTATAAGGGAGGTGATTTTAATACTTACAGGCAATGTCTCAGAAAAGTAGGTCTTATATGGGAGGGAGTCTTATAAGGGAGGTTCCACTGTACCAATGTAAACTGTGTTAAATTAATGCTGAAAGTTGGAATTGTGATTTTGAACCGTGTCAACTGATTGGAAAGTAAAATCTGGGAATATGTGCTAAAAATCAAAAACTGAAAAAAACCCAAGTGTGAATGTAAATTGTGTTGCACAGAAACAATTAGTATGCAAAAAAATGTGTCATATTTATGTGGAAAGGATTGATAACTAATGTGTAAATGTGACAAGTGCTTATATGCAAAGACTGAAGAGATTAGAAACTCATGAAGTGTGAATGTGAATTCATTTGCAGCGACAGGTACATAAACATAGTAAACAAGAATGCAACTACCATATTTTTCTGACTATAAGGCGATACTTTTTTTTCTCAGACAGAGACCCTGCGCCTTATAATGACTTACTATATATACTAGTAGGAAAATATAAGAACAAAATCTGAGTTTTGTGTCAAATGTAGGGGGTGCGCCTTATAGTCAGAAAAATATGGTATACATGAGAATTGCACTTTAGTGCAGAGAGAAAAATGATAGAAAAGAAGATTTAGATGTAAAGTGTTTGTGTGCAAAAAAGTAACCAATAATGAGAACACAAAAAGTGCACTTGGAATGAATGTAAAAATATACACTGTAGTTTGCTTGTCAGTCTGAGCATAAAACAGCGTTTTTGAGTGAATTGAATGAATGATTCTTGACATCAATATATATGTGAGTGTGATTTGATTGATTTGATTTTATTGGTATTGTAATCTGTGAGATTGGACCCGTTTGAGCACAGAAATGATTGATTTGTTGCATATGTATGTCGAATAGCAAGACCTTTTGTTTCTTCTTTTTGTCTAAACAAAAAAGGTGTGACTCTTTTCTTTTTTTAATAGTTTTATTTTTCTTGAGTGACGGTGGTACAAAACTACTCTTATCATCTGTGATAAAGCAAATACAAGATGGGATCTTTCTTCTGAACCTGGTTAAAACCCTTTTGTTCCCTCCCCTTACCTAGACAACCCTCTCTGTGCTTCTCTTTTCAGTGATATAGCATGACTGAGTAGTACCTTATATGCTTGTTCTCTCCCCTTAACTAGCCACCCCTCTCTGTGCTTCTCTTGGGGGAGGGTGGATGAATGTGTAGGTTTTTGTTTTTCCTGTTGCTTTTGTTCATTAATTGAAGTTTTAATTATGCTTTTGTTTCGAGGGCAAGATGTAAACAAGCCCATTGTGTGCTTATTCTTTTCCCTCAATAAACAAATGTTTCTTTTCAGTGAAGTAGCATGACTTGTATGCTTGTTCCCTCCCCTTACCTAGCCACCCCTCTCTGTGCTTCTCTTCTCAGTGAAGTAGCATGACTGAAGACTAGTGTCTTGTATGCTTGTTCCCTCCCCACCCCTCTCTGTGCTTCTCTTCTCAGTGAAGTAGCATGACTGAAGACTAGTGTCTTGTATGCTTGTTACCTCCCCTTACCTCCCCACCCCTCTCTGTGCTTCTCTTCTCAGTGAAGTAGCATGACTGAAGACTAGTGTCTTGTATGCTTGTTCCCTCCCCTTACCTAGCCACCCCTCTCTGTGCTTCTCTTCTCAGTGAAGTAGCATGACTGAAGACTAGTGTCTTGTATGCTTGTTCCCTCCCCACCCCTCTCTGTGCTTCTCTTCTCAGTGAAGTAGCATGACTGAAGACTAGTGTCTTGTATGCTTGTTACCTCCCCTTACCTCCCCACCCCTCTCTGTGCTTCTCTTCTCAGTGAAGTAGCATGACTGAAGACTAGTGTCTTGTATGCTTGTTCCCTCCCCACCCCTCTCTGTGCTTCTCTTCTCAGTGAAGTAGCATGACTGAAGACTAGTGTCTTGTATGCTTGTTACCTCCCCTTACCTCCCCACCCCTCTCTGTGCTTCTCTTCTCAGTGAAGTAGCATGACTGAAGACTAGTGTCTTGTATGCTTGTTCCCTCCCCTTACCGCTTCTCTTCTCAGTGAAGTAGCATGACTGAAGACTAGTGTCTTGTATGCTTGTTACCTCCCCTTACCTCCCCACCCCTCTCTGTGCTTCTCTTCTCAGTGAAGTAGCATGACTGAAGACTAGTGTCTTGTATGCTTGTTCCCTCCCCACCCCTCTCTGTGCTTCTCTTCTCAGTGAAGCAGCATGACTGAAGACCTTGTATGCTTGTTACCTCCCCTTACCTCCCCACCCCTCTCTGTGCTTCTCTTTTCAGTGAAGCAGCATGACTGAAGACTAGTGCCTTGTATGCTTGTTCCAAAAGTCTGAAATGCTGATCAAAGTGGCAAAGGCAGAAACTAAAAAAATAATCTTAAGAGGAGACTTTTTTTTAATGTTTTCATGGAACTGGAAGGAAACATCATTGAACAGATGAGATAAATAAAACGTCTGAGCAGTGTATGGGTGACATTTTACATGAACAACCCCTTGTCTTATGGTTTAATCAAATCGCTTTATAATCTTAAGTCAATACGTCGATTGTGTGGAAGGCAATCTGGTTCCACTTTGGGTTGATGAATGATGTGTGCTCATGAGGAATGACAAGCCATATAAATGAAACTGAAAATAAAGTTTACTATGAATGTGTGAGCAATTGTTTCAGAGAGACCCATGTGACATTGGATTTGTATTTTTTAAAAACAAAGGACAACTACAAAAAACAATTCATCCCAAAGCCTGTCATACACATCAATTCTATAATAAACACACACACACATTCATAAAGTACAAGTAGTTTTATTCACACACACAAATTTCAAACAATTATGACAGTTTCAACTAGTAAAAGCTTAACAGATGGTCAATATCATCTGTTATTTAGTCCAACATTTCACCATTTTCAGCACACATTCAATGGCATCTTAAAGACTCTATGATCCGAAGAAGTTTCTTTCTAAACATGCATAGAGATCACAGAGAAATCGTTCTGCATAAACCGCACCACACAGTTTCCTTTGTTTACCCATAAATTGAGCGTCAAGGGTGGTCATTTTTACCTGGTTTTTTTTTGCCAGGTGTGACTCCCATACAAATTCCCCCAAATTCAAAATGAGACAGCACTTTGAAGAGCAGCCTCAGTTTGAATTGGGGGGAATTTGTATGTGGGTCACCTGGCCAGAAAAAAATAAGGGATTTAATTTTGCTGGGTCAGTGTGTCTTTAAACTTCTGTAGGTACAGAAATGTGTTAACGAGGTGATTAAAGTTTTGGTGTGTTCTCTTTAGCACCTTTTAGAAGACATCATGAAAGTTCTGTTTACATAGCAGACCTGTTTACCCCCTACACAAGTCTTGAGTAGTCTGGATAGCTGAAATGAGTAGTTTTGGATAAAAATGTGTAGTTTTATTCATTAAACCATCAAACAATGTTCACTGAAAATTAGTAATTAGAGCATTATTTTCAATTTTGAAGAGTAGTAGAGGTCCAAATTGAGTAGAATACTGCTCGAAAAGAGTAGACTAAACAGGTCTGACACAGTGACTGCCTTATGTGCTGGTCTAAAGTATGTGTGTGTTAGCCCACTTTGGAGGACACCATGAACTTCTGCAGACATAGTGACTGCCTCATGTCCCGGTCCAGGGTCTCTGCAGCGTCCTTCAGTGTGGTTCTCACTGTCTGCATCTTCTCCTGCAGCTCTGGGCCGGACTGCAGAGCATCGCGGTGAACCTGCACACACATTTCACACAACAGCCCTTATAGCAAACCACTTTCCTCATTGGTTTAAACTTGTGCACTTGAAACAAATAGTCAAGAGAGAGCGAGAGATGTAGGATGGATTTTCTACACAATAGAACACAGGTAATCATGCTACAGCTTGGGTAGTTGTGGATGGAGATGTGGGATGTATTTTCTACACAATAGAACACAGGTAACCATGCTACAGCTTTGGCAGTTGTGGATGGAGATGTAGGATGGATTTTCTACACAATAGAACACAGGCAATCATGCTACAGCTTTGGCAGTTGTGGATGGAGATGTAGGATGGATTTTCTACACAATAGAACACAGGCAATCATGCTACAGCTTTGGCAGTTGTGGATGGAGATGTAGGATGGATTTTCTACACAATAGAACACAGGTAATCATGCTACAGCTTTGGCAGTTGTGGATGGCTAATCGTCTCAATCTAGATAACAATGCAAGACTTTGTGTTGCAGCCTTAGGGGTAGCCATCTACACCTCGGCCCCAATCTTTCTAATTTCTCTTTGCTGAAAGAGCAGAGGTATCTTGGACAGAGCATTTCCACAACAAACACACTCTTTTAGCCCAGAATTCTGTGCCTGCTCTGTTAGCTGGAAGTCACTGTCTGACATTAGTGACAAACATGTGCAATTTAATTGGCAGATGTAGTATAAATATGGTGGGTCAAAACTGAAAGTTTAGTTTCAGTAAGCGATAATTTGATTTTTTTTATATTTAAATGCCATAGCCTTGCACCAAACAATTACAGTGGAACTTCTCTTATAAGACCTCCCATTGTAAGACTCCCTCCCACATAAGACCTACTTCTCTGAGACATTGCTTTCTTTGTAAGTATTAAAATTACCTCCCTTATAAGGCCTCATTTGGGATGATTTTTGAAGGTCTTCTAAGGGAGGTTCCACTGTATTGAGAAACAGATTTGTTAATTTTTCTGTGGTCCCCATTTTTGAGTTAGCTGGCTGGCAGTGTACCTGCAGAAACAGCCCCAGGTATCCGTTGATGAGGTCAAAGTCCTGGTTGGTGCGCAGTCCACGGAGGACAAAGTTCAGGAAGGCCAGTAACTCCTCCTCTCCCTGCATGCTGCGGATGTCGGTGTCAATGGCAAACGCACCCTGACCCTTCAGTCGTGAGAGGACAGGCTTGTCTGGAAAACAGTGACGTTAAAAGGTTAAAAGTCCCAAGCCTATTTATCATCACATGCGGCCGTGAATTCATTAATCATGGTGTCTAGGTGGAAGGCAGAACCTGTGTCTCGACTTTCATTGCATCTTGACATTGACTTTCCCCCAAATGAAATCAGGTACCCATTTAAAGGAGATTCAAAAACAAGTGTGCAGAATGATGCAACATCAAATTGACATTGACTTTCCCCCAAATGAAATCAGGTACCCATTTAAAGGAGATTCAAAAACAAGTGTGCAGAATGATGCAACATCAAATTGGTTAATAAATTCTGAGTTTATTGGAACTCGCACAAAAAACCATATAACTGATCGTGATCAAGCGGATATGTCATAATTTGCGAAAAGCACTATGGAGTTCACTTGAGCATCGTCTGCTTCCAGTGAAATCACGTTCACCAGAACTATCGAACTATGACGTCGTCCACAGAATTCCTCAAAATCACTTTGCTTGTTTCAAGCCAACATCGTTCTGTGAGCGATGTCAAACCTAATTCACGATATCGAAGATGATGTTTCAAGCCAACATCGTTCTGTGAGCGATGCCAAACCTAATTCACTATATCGAAGATGATGTTTCAAGCCAACATCGTTCTGTGAGCGATGTCAAACCTAATTCACAATATCGAAGATGATGTTTCAAGCCAACATCGTTCTGTGAGCGATGCCAAACCTAATTCACTATATCGAAGATGATGTTTCAAGCCAACATCGTTCTGTGAGAGATGCCAAACCTAATTCACGATATTGAAGAGATGATGATGTGGGCGAGACACAATGGCCGACTCTTCCAGCTGGTAGATTTGCGATTTTAAAAAATAAATGTGTAGGTGCTCAATTTATTTTGAAGAATGTGACACAAAAGGTAGGTAATAGCGAAAGCGTTTGCAGTCTGTGCTTATCGATAAACCATGCTGATATATATATATATTAACAATGAGACCCTGCGCCTCATAATATGACCAACAATGTAGTAAGAAACTATATTAACAATGAGACCCTGCGCCTCATATGACCAACAATGAAGTAAGAAACTATATTAACAATGAGACCCTGCGCCTCATAATATAATGTAGTAAGAAACTATATTAACAATGAGACCCTGCGCCTCATAATATGACCAACAATGAAGTAAGAAACTATATTAACAATGAGACCCTGCGCCTCATAATATAATGTAGTAAGAAACTATATTAACAATGAGACCCTGCGCCTCATAATATGACCAACAATGAAGTAAGAAACTATATTAACAATGAGACCCTGCGCCTCATAATATGACCAACAATGAAGTAAGAAACTATATTAACAATGAGACCCTGCGCCTCATAATATGACCAACAATGAAGTAAGAAACTATATTAACAACGAGACCCTGCGCCTCATATGACCAACAATGAAGTAAGAAACTATATTAACAATGAGACCCTGCGCCTCATATGACCAACAATGAAGTAAGAAACTATATTAACAACGAGACCCTGCGCCTCATATGACCAACAATGAAGTAAGAAACTATATTAACAATGAGACACTGCGCCTCATAATATAATGTAGTAAGAAACTATATTAACAATGAGACCCTGCACCTCATAATATGACCAACAATGAAGTAAGAAACTATATTAACAATGAGACACTGCGCCTCATAATATAATGTAGTAAGAAACTATATTAACAATGAGACCCTGCACCTCATATGACCAACAATGAAGTAAGAAACTATATTAACAATGAGACCCTGCGCCTCATAATATAATGTAGTAAGAAACTATATTAACAATGAGACCCTGCGCCTCATAATATGACCAACAATGAAGTAAGAAACTATATTAACAATGAGACCCTGCACCTCATAATATGACCAACAATGAAGTAAGAAACTATATTAACAATGAGACACTGCGCCTCATAATATAATGTAGTAAGAAACTATATTAACAATGAGACCCTGCACCTCATAATATGACCAACAATGAAGTAAGAAACTATATTAACAATGAGACACTGCGCCTCATAATATAATGTAGTAAGAAACTATATTAACAATGAGACCCTGCACCTCATAATATGACCAACAATGAAGTAAGAAACTATATTAACAATGAGACCCTGCACCTCATAATATGACCAACAATCAAGTAAGAAACTATATTAACAAAATGTGAAATGTGTGTAAAAAGGGGGAGGGGGGCTTATAATAAAGTGTGCCTTACAGTCCGAAAAAAATACAGTCCACTTTCAAATCCTACTGAACAAAAAGAGACTACTTACACTGTGCACTTTCTGAACACGTCAACAGCAACTCGGCAAACTCTGAAGGGGCGTGTACATTTGGCTCCATGATTCGAGACGATGGAACCTGGCAAACCGAAAGGAATCAGATTATCAATGTCCAAGAAAAAAGCAGTTGTCCATTTTAAATTTGAAACATACTTCGCTCCTTTTTATACGAAGCAGCAACAAACAGGTGTGTAAATCAACACCGCCATCATCACAATAGCTTTCTAGTCATTTTTCACCTTAAGTTTGGCTGGGTGGGTGGGGGGAGGGGCAAAAGTCAACTGAGAGTGAATCAATGGTTTTCCGCAGTAATGGCTGGATATCAGCTGTCGTCACAGCCCCATCTTGCCATACATCTAACCAGCAAACTAGTTGGATGCTGTGCCATCTCTATGCTATGCCATTTCTATCCTAAGATGGTGGCTGGGTCCCTCTTGAAAAAGGAAAATGGCAACAATATCTAGCCATAGGAAATCAGTTAAGAATTTACTCTCTTTTGTTTTAAGATTAAATCGAAAATTACAATGATTGATTTTAAGGAAACCATCCATGGCCACCAATTGTCTTGCAGTTCTCTTAGCTGTCATAGCGAGGATGCACCTTGGGCAAGGCATCTCCACAAACAAACAAATCTCATCCCAATTTTCCAGGTAGAGCAGTCGTCTCTACTGAACAGAGATCATAGTCACATATTATTGAACAGAGATCAGTCACATATTACTGAAAAGAGATCATAGTCACATATTACTGAACAGAGATCATAGTCACATATTACTGAACAGAGATCATAGTCACATATTACTGAACAGATATCAAGTCACATATTACTGAACAGAGATCATAGTCACATATTATTGAACAGATATCAAGTCACATATTATTGAAAAGAGATCATAGTCACATATTACTGAACAGAGATCATAGTCACATATTACTGAACAGAGATCATAGTCACATATTACTGAACAGAGATCATAGTCACATATTACTGAACAGAGATCATAGTCACATATTACTGAACAGATATCAAGTCACATATTATTGAAAAGAGATCATAGTCACATATTACTGAACAGAGATCAGTCACATATTACTGAAAAGAGATCATAGTCACATATTACTGAACAGATATCAAGTCACATATTACTGAACAGATATCAAGTCACATATTACTGAACAGATATCAAGTCACATATTACTGAACAGATATCAAGTCACATATTACTGAACAGAGATCATAGTCACATATTACTGAACAGATATCAAGTCACATATTACTGAACAGAGATCATAGTCACATATTACTGAACAGATATCAAGTCACATATTACTGAACAGAGATCATAGTCACATATTACTGAACAGAGATCATAGTCACATATTACTGAACAGAGATCATAGTCACATACTGAACAGATATCAAGTCACATATTACTGAACAGATATCAAGTCACATATTACTGAACAGAGATCATAGTCACATATTACTGAACAGAGATCATAGTCACATATTACTGAACAGAGATCATAGTCACATACTGAACAGATATCAAGTCACATATTACTGAACAGATATCAAGTCACATATTACTGAACAGAGATCATAGTCACATATTATTGAACAGAGATCATAGTCACATATTACTGACAAATGCACATCATCGGTGAAAGCAAAACATTCTCCTGAAATGACATGTTTCAATGTTCTCTGAATCTTCCCAATCCTGAAGTGGTGACCAAAATAAAAATAATTTCTGATGTGTGTGTGTGTATACAGAATGTCTACCTTCTTCTTTTAATCTGTCGTCAATGTTGGCACAAATGTTTGATTCTATAAGAACGTGGTTCCGGATGACAAGATGGCCAATCCTGAACTCTTCCTATCAGATTTTTCAATCCTGATTTCAGGAGCATGCCTGAACTACTTTCACCCATGGGTAGCACACACCCAGCCTCACCTCCTCCTGCTCATTGTCGGTGGGCAGGGCAAACGTTGGGTTCAGCCCCGCTATGGTGGGCAGGAAGAATGGAGCGGCCTTCGGCACTTTGGGCGGCTCTTTAGGCTTGTTTCGCATCTGTCGACACAAACCACAATGCCAACCAAAGTAATAAATCTGTAATATAAACCTCGCATCTGTCGACACAAACCACAATGCCAACCAAAGTAATAAATCAGTAATATAAACCTCGCATCTGTCGACACAAACCACAATGCCAACTAAAGTAACAAATCTGTAATATAAACCTCGCATCTGTCAACACAAACCACAATGCCAACCAAAGTAATAAATCTGTAATATAAACCAAACGTAAACATTACATAATATGCAACACAAACCAAATTCTGTAATAGGTCAGGCAGAGGTGAGGACAATTATGCATAACAAAAATTGCAAACAGCACAGTATTGATGCAATAGACTAATACAACGTGAATGTGACTTGACAAAGGTACCACAATGAAAACCGTATTCACTATATACTATGAAAAAGATTGCAACAGACTACACAATACTGGTTCAATGTCACTGACATGCAAAACTTTGTGTGGCTGCAGTAACAGTAAGGAGGTAGGGAGAGGAGAGAAAAAATTAGATGTAGAGAGACGGAAGGGTAGAGAGAGAGGAGACGGACAAACAAAGTGAGAGAGAAGGGAGAGAGAGACAGACAGAAAGAGGACGAAGGTTTTCACCTTGATGACTTCCAGGTGCAGCAGGTTGAGCCAGCGCGATGTGGGCAGCAGGGACAGAGTCACCAGCTCATCGCTGATCTGTTCCGGGGATTTGAACTCTGACTCCTCATACTCCTTCATCTCTTCATCCTCTATGCCACTCTCTATGTCATCTGTAATGACAGCAAGCATAACACACAATACATAGATTCAAAATGAAAGAAATATATGACCCATTCACCGCTGATCTGTTCGAGGGATTTGAACTCAGACTCTTCGTACTCCTTCATCTCTTTGTCCTCTACACCGCTCTCGTCGTCTGTAATGAATGACAGCAATTATCACACAATACGTAGATTAAACAGTACAGGGATATGTGACCACTTCATCGATGATGTGTTCCGGGGGGTTGAACACAAACTCTTCATATTCCTGCCTGTCTTCGTCCTCCATGTCGTCTGTAAAGACAGCAAACAACATACCAAATATAGTTTACACATCATCTTTTTTATGTCTCCGTGTCTGAGAGTAACCTAACCCTAACTCAAACCCTAAACCCCAGGGGACAAATAAAGATGGGCGAACAGTCACAGGGACACAACGAGTGACACAAAGATCACAGGCCACAACGAGTGACACAAAGATCACAGGGCCACAACGAGTGACACAAAGATCACAGGGCCACAACGAGTGACACAAAGACCACAGGGACACAATGAGTGACACAAAGATCACAGGGCCACAACGAGTGACACAAAGATCACAGGGACATAACCAGAGTGACACAAAGATCACAGAGACACGAGTGACACAAAGAACATTGAAAGATAACAGGGACATAACCAGAGTGACACAAAGATCACGAGTGACACAAAGATCACAGGGACACAACGGGAGTGACACAAAGACAACAGGGACACAACGGGAGTGACACAAAGACCACAGGGACACAACGGGAGTGACACAAAGACCACAGCGACACAACAAGAATGACAAAGACCACAGGGACACCACGAGAGTGACACAAAGATCACAGGGACACAACAGGAGTGACACAAAGACAACAGGGACACAACGAGTGACACAAAGACCACAGGGACACCACGAGAGTGACACAAAGACAACAGGGACACAACGGGAGTGACACAAAAGACCACAGGGACACAACGGGAATGATACAAAGACCACAGGGACACAACGATAGTGACACAAAGACCACAATGAGAGTGACACAAAGACCACAGGGACACAACAGGAATGATACAAAGACCACAGGGACACAACGATAGTGACACAAAGACCACAATGAGAGTGACACAAAGACCACAGGGACACAACAGGAGTGACACAAAGACCACAGGGACACAACGAGAGTGACACAAAGATCCAGGGACACAACGAGAGTGACACAAAGATCCAGGGACACCACGAGAGTGACACAAAGATCACAGGGACACAATGAGAGTGACACAAAGATCACAGGGACACAACGAGAGTGACACAAAGATCCAGGGACACCACGAGAGTGACACAAAGATCACAGGGACACAATGAGAGTGACACAAAGATCACAGGGACACAACGAGAGTGACACAACGATCACAGGGACACAACGAGTGACACAAAGATCACAGGGACACAACGAGAGTGACACAAAGATCACAGGGACACAATGAGAGTGACACAAAGATCATCATGAGGCAGCGGCTGCAGCAGCACAAAGGCTATGCACTAAAGGTTCTGCTACACACACATGCCATTCGGATCTGAATGCGATGCAATTTTGACCATGAGAGTCATGATTCACGTGAAATTCATGTATTGGGTCTACTTGAGCATATTTATAGATGGAAGTATTTCACGTAATCATGACTCAAGTGACCCAATCGCATCACATCCACATACGATTTTACGCATGTGTGGCGCTGGCATAAGAGCCAGAGCAAAGACTTTACTCCTCTTTCTCGTACTATACTTGCTAGTACAGTGGAACCTCCCGTATAAGACTCCCTCCCACATAAGACCTACTTCTCTGAGACATTGCCCTTCTTTGTAAGTATTAAAATTACCTCCCTTATAAGACCTCATTTTGGATGATTTTTGAAGGTGTTATAAGGGAGGTTCCACTGTACCCCATTTCTCCCCACTGTCACAAGTTTCTTTATTGTCCATTGGCATTGTACAACGCACTGTATGGAAACTTATCTTCCACCGTGTAAAAATAAAAATATGAAATAAAAGTATGAAACATAAATTTACATTAACAAATATGTAACTCTCACACCACACCCAATCATTCATCTGCTCTCCTCTATCTTGCTCACTCATCATGCAACCCACCACCTTCATTTTTCACCTTTTTTTCCCTTCCTTTCCTCCTTTTTTTCCTTGTTCCTTTTCACTTTCTTCCCTCCCCCCCTCCTTTTATTTTTTTAATTTATTTTTTTAGGTAGGCTTTTCCCCGCTCTCTTTCATCCTATTGTCTGTGTGGCTGACTAAGATGGACATTTCCAAGAGCCTTAAGTGTTGTTATTCTCACCTGGTGCCACACTGGCTGTAGCGGGCATGGCGATGGTTTTGGGCAGGAAGTGGTCGGGCAGCGGCTGCAGGGGGACGAAGGTGTAGAGGGTGTGGTTGGCCCACAGGTAGACCCCCAGGTCCCCCACGTGGCTGGTGGCCAGGAAATCCCCACAGGGGGACATGCTGAGGGACGTCACCGGAGAATCCACCGCAAAGCAGTCAATCAGCCTGAAACAGGCATCAGAATACTTACTCCAGAGTCCAATCCGTGGACGAACAACACTCGCCATGACTCGGAATCGACATCGAGTCGGACCCAACAAAACAATCACTGTCATCAAAACAAACTCTGAAACAGTGAAAGTAAGAGTCTAGAGAGCTCTAAACTCGGAAGAAAAAACAAACATGGCCGCGATTTTTCGTTTCCAAAGGCAAAAAATTAAAACAAACCATTTAAGAATACCATTTGAGAATAAGATCGCGCTGCCTCATGAAGTACAAACCGCGGCCAGTAGCTACCAAAACCGCGGATCCGCGGGCCGTTCTGATGCCTGCTAAAAGAATAACACCAAGCATCAACTGACACTCACCAGCACTAGGTCAATACAACCAAAAGGTTTCGACTGCAATGACAAATCATTCCTCAATTACCCCGTGGGGACACTGGGAAGTCTTTTGGACAAATAGTTTCCTCACCTTCTGGAAGTTCTGTGCTTGTAACTACCTATAATGTGTCACTCTCTTTGACTCTGGCTTTTTCCCTTTGCTTATTGTCATCTATTATTTTTCTGCCTTACTGGTCCATTCTACTGCCTTTGTTCTTAAACCACTCATAATAAAGATTTTCTCCAGCCAAAATCGGACACGCTGGGCCTAACTAATTCATAGGCGCACAATGGCAGCATGAGGCTTTATATGGCAGGAAACTGTCAGAGCGATTGACGAAAAAGAAGAAGACTTCTCAATTTACTGCCTGGCATTAGCAAAACCAACCAGATTATTGTCGTAACATAGGGTGCCTTCGAAAGACCTTTCAACAGGATTATTATGCTGTGTCATCAATCTCAATATTATAACAGCCTGTTCAAAAAGCTTTATTGTACTGTTGATTTCATATTAGATTACAAGCCGTTCTAAAAGCTATTTCTGTTTCATCAATCTTTGATAGTTGTTTGAAAGGCATTTCTGATTTATTAAATAAATCATGTATGATAGAGAAAATTGCAAGCATGCACATCCGCACACACACACGCGTGCGCACACACACACGCGTGCGCACACACACACACACACAGAGAACTGACCTTCCATGCACCAGACTCCATGTCCTCACAGAACAGTCCATGGAGGCCGTGATCAACCAGCGACCATCGCCGCTGAAACTCTGAAAAACACACATATTATGAAATTGCTTAAATACATTAGTGATGTATGCAAATCAGACACCATACTTAAAGATTGTACCAATGATGGGACGTTATATAGGCCGCGAGGCCTACGCCATGATGCCTGTCCCTATCACTACTACTAGCTAGTGGCAGGCAGGCCACTATACTGCAATCACTACAAGCAAAAGGCTAAATTTGGCCCTTTTCAACCATCTATTGCTTGATAACCACTTAATTAATTTTCATCTGTCATGTATCAAAATAAAGATTGATCTTTTATCTCTTTATTGCATTGATTTTTATTTTTGTGTGATGTGTGCATCAGTTTCAATAAATAAAAGAATAGGGCATATGAAAGCCGTTCGCGCAAGCCGCGGCCGAGATTCCGACATCGCGATCAGTGAATGACGTTTCGCTTCGTGTGTTCCTCGCTTCGCGGAAACTACCACAATCGGTGTACAGTTCTATATTTAGTATCATCGCGTTCGTCTTGAAATGAGCTTTCTAACGATACCTAAGCCGCCTGCGGCAGTTTTACATAGCCGAAGTTATTAAGAAAAAACGTAAAAAGGTATCAAGTTTTCCGTAATTTCCAAGACCCTACGGATAAAAAAATAATCATCTTGGTCTCAAAATGTAGCCCACGATGTCCACTTTCGCGTCATCAACGCTGTCCGCATATTAATACGCTGTGGTCCGCTCCACAGCCAATCAAAGACCTCGACCCATTGCAAACAACTAAGTCAAATTTCCAAAATGGCGGATCACATGTGTGCGGATTAGCTGGACTTGTTCAAAGACGATATATGCTTGATACCGTTTTATTTATGCATTTTTTAAATGCACGATCTGGTTATTATGCATTAAAAAACTGCTGTGAAACTTGATATTGCAATATTATGGCGATAACTGCTGAAAGCACGCTCCGTTTTCATCCTTCCGGTGAGCTGGGCTAGGCAATCAAAACCACTGAAGCCATTAGATTTTCGAACTCGTTTTTACTCTTCCAACCATTTAACAACAAAAAATCAAGTACGCAGAAAGGTTCATATGAGTTTAATATCGTTGCATAATTTTTATATAGCTTGGATTACGGCTGTAGTTGAAGATTGAAACGTTTTTGTTACGTCGAGTCGACAAAGCAAGGGAAGTAACGCTGTTCCAGATGGAACATCGATCGGTTTCAGTGTGGCTTTCCTACATCGTTTACGGTCTTGATACGAAAAAGTTATCAAGTAACACAATTTTTTTTTCCCAACTTTTAGCAAAGTAAAGGCTTACTTAAAAGATAGAACCCTCTCTTTTTCCACCTCTCCACCCCCTCCCTGTCTCTCTCTTGTGAGTTTGTAGGCCACTGAGACAGTTGAGTGCGTGGGTGTGACTGTGTGCAAAGTCTCTGTTTCTGTCGCTGTGTGTGTGTTGTTATTCTGTTTTAGCATGTATGTATGGTGTGTCAGTGCATGTGGTTCAGTGAGTGCTCCATTGAAAACCTACTTGATTAGTCGATCAGTACTAAGTTCATTACCCCCCCTCCTCCCTTTTTTAATTTTATCTTGAGAAACAACTTGGCCAAAATTGAAGAAAACTCATTTCAACAATACCTTAACCCGCTGGTGGTGATGTTAAAAAAATTGGCAATTCAACGAAATTGTCCATTGACTTTTTTAAATATTGAAGCGACTAAACATATCACACACACACACACACACACACACATGCACAAACATGCACACACACATAGTCACACACACACACAAAATGTTGAGATACAATGCGTAATTGATAATGATTAATCAGTCTCTTTTACTAGTTTTAGGTTGAAGTTACTTTAAGGGAAAATGTAAGACAATGAAAAGCAAACTAAAACAGTTCAACAGGGATCAGAATCCAAGTAATTAAATATGTAATTCATATAATATAATTACCTATTTATCAACTTTCTGGTGTTTTCATAGTTATTATTAAAACAAATATAGTACACATTTGAGCAAGTAAGTTGGAATGAATGGTTGTTGGAGTTGCATAGCAAGATAAGTCATAAGTCATAAGTTTCTTTATTGTCCATTGGCATTGTACAACGCACATGGAAACTTGTCTTCCACCGTGTAAAATAAAAATATTAAATAAAAGTATGAAACAAATTTACATTAACAAATATGTAAATTGTAACTCTCACAGCACACCTAATCATTCATCCGCTCTCCGCTATCTTGCTCACTCATCATGCAACCAGCCACCACTTACGCCTTCATTTTTAACCCTTTCTTGGTAAAGGTAAAGATCCCCCCCCCCCCCCCCCCCCCCCCCCCCCCCCCCCACCCCCCCCCCCCCCCCCCCCCCCCCACCCCCCCCCCCCCCCCAACCCCCCCCCCCCCCCCCCCCCCCCCCCCCCCACCCCCCCCCCCCCCCCCCCCCCCCCCCCCCCCCCCCCCCCCCCCCCCCCCCCCCCCCCCCCCGCACTTCTCGGTTAATTCCATTCTTCCGCTCCAGCCCCTCCCACCAAACATAAAGCTGCACTTCACAAACCCCTTCAGCTAACTCTCTGTTTGGAATAATAACCCCCTCCCCCCCCCCCCCCCCCCCCTCCCCCTATAAGATGGAAAAACGCAATGAACCACGACTAAATGCTGTATGAATACTATTATTATAATGTATTTTACATGAAATAATAGGATTTCAACAGAAAGCAAGAAAGAAGTGAATTGGATTCCAGACAACACTCAACAGACTATAAACATCTGTCTTCACAAACAGCCTTCTCCATACCATGGTCTTGCAAGTTGCATTGTTTCAGTCCCCATTACGCATTATGAAATAGGCGCATACATTTTTATTGAAGAAAAAGACATGCAACTCATGTTACAAAATAAACATTATTTTGTTCAAAAACATGACATGTACAACAGTGAATCGTTTTGCTGGCCATTTAACCCATTTCTGTTCTCAGCTCCCCGCATATAATTATAAATAATACAAAAATAGCAAAATTTAAATAATTAAAATTTGTCATTAACTGATAAAGTAGTATTTCCTTTGTTGAAAATGTTTAAAAATATGAGTAGAAGTTATAGTAGTTAAATGTGACATATAATTTCAGAATTTTATTGCATTATGTCTCATGCCGCATGCTATCAATATGATATTTTGCCATTTTTATCCTTATATAATCACCTTTACAACACCAAAGCATTTGATATGTCTTAATAATTTAGTTTGTTATGTAGCATGGCTGTAGCTTTATTACATATCCAAATTGTGAGAAAATCCATCCATTAGGTCAAAAGTTATGGGCATTTAACCTTCCCTACCCTCAGTTCTGCTCCGTCGCAGGCCATTTTGGCACTTTTCGTAACTTTGACAGTCTGTAACTTCTTTGTTTATCTTAGAAAGAGCCTAGAAAAAAATAGAGCTACAAAACACAAACACTAGACTTAGAATAATTGCATTTCATGGTATATAAATTGTTAGATTCTGCATACCAATGACTCAAAGTTGCTACTTCGTCAAATTTTCGTCATTGTGAAATTGGCAGATTGGCCAACTTTGAGCGATCACAATTTTAAAATGAAATGAACAAATGCTCCCAAATTACTGATTCTACTTCTCTGCATACTATAGATTGCTCACAAAAAGTACAAGGTTTACTCAATACATACTTTGGGTATGGTTGGGGCATAAAAATGAGTTTTTTCCATTTATGCATAAACGGCAGTCATCCAAACTTTAAAATGTAATATCTCAGCAACCAATTAAGATATTTACAAAATTCTTTTTGCTATTTGCTTGTTTTAAAAATATCTAAATGGAAATGTAATTCACTAATCAATATTTTTATATTTAATTTTTCGGTGCCATTAGCTACTACTACTACTACTACCACTAAATAACTTCATTGGTGTTTTATGCAAAGCAAGCATGTTAGTACAAAAAAAGACGAGCGTTTCATTCCTGAATATAAAAAACATCAAATGCACATGCAACCTCCATGTTAACCCTCCACACACAAACTCCTTCTCGCTCACTCCGATCTTCAAATGCCATGCCGTTAAAGGTACCCAAAGCTAATTTGAAATCTTTTGGTCAGCGCAGCTTCAGTTTTTGTGCCCCCACTGTCTGAAATTCTCTCCCTGTCCATCTCTGTCATCAGCCAACCCTTTCCAGCTTCAAAACCCGGCTCAAGACCCATCTGTTTCAAATAGCTTTTCCTCTGTGATTTCAGAGATATGTTACATGAATGAGGGAGATTGTAAGTGCATCTGCATGTGATTCAGTGAATGTAAGTGCCTCGAGTCTACCGTACTTTTCGGCTCATTAGGCGCTGCTGTGTATAAGCCGAATAGGGCAATTTTCAAGAACAAATCTGACAAAATCCAAGTAAAAGGCGCCCTCGTTTATAAGGCGATACACACCTCGCAACAGAAAGTCGAAGTTTGAAGCCCGTACACGTCCTGTAAACGATTACTGACCGCCATTTTGTTGTCGTAAACGAGAGTTGGCTCCCTTCTCAAATAATCGAAAGTTCTGTTTTTGCGACTTCCGGTTGAGTGTTTGGCCAATTCTTCGCGAAAACTGGTAGAATTATGGCATTTTAAGCTCTACAACGATGCTTTTTACATCCAAAGAAGGGTTATGGCATCTGTTGGACGATATCTCGGACGATAATAGGGATTTCGAAGCATTTTAACGTGAGTATTCGTCGTATCGGCGACTCGTTACCACTTTCGATGTTGTGACTCACAGTAGACTGTACTGAGTACGGCAATCGTTGCCTCTCTTCTGACGATTTTGTTCACTTATAGGGCGCCCTCGTTTATTAGGAGCATAGGTCGAAATTGGAGAAAAAAATATCGCCTTATAGTCCGAAAAATACGGTAATTCATTTAGAGAAAAGCGCTATATAAATGCTATGCATTATTATTAAAGTGCATAGATGGAAACACATACATAGATTCACAGTGACTTTCATTTTTGTTGCAAGTGAATGTCAAATAAAGATCCCTACATTTACATTCCATATTAATTGGGCAAATCATTGATAAAACCCACAGAAAAGATGACTGGTTTACCCTATCAGTAGCAACTGCCAGAACAAAACACAACACTTGAGACTTGACTTCACTCAACAATCAATAATGAAATAAAGATCACTAAATAACATTTTATAATCTAAAAAAAAGTCATCAGGTGATTGACGGTATTGGTGTGTCCTTTAATCCCTCTACCAATTCGCAATGTGCCCAGGTTTAACACACACCAGAATGTTTTATTTACCGATATTAGTGATCATTTGATAAACACCGGCATATGCTACAATACAGACAGAAGGTGGATGGCTTACAATGCACAATGTGTCCAGGTCCAACACACAGCAAAAAACGTTTTGTGCTAGTCTGGTGTTAGTATCTTTTTTGTACAGCTTAAAGTTATGGCCACAGGTTCTATCACCCTCACAAAGAGTTAGTAGGCTGTTAGTAGTGGAATAATCGTATAAATGGTGACATTTTATCAACTTCAATCATATCACCCCTGAGCCTTCTATACTCTAGGCTAGGTATCGGCAGATAAATAAGTCTTTCCTCATAGGTCATATCATTTGTACCAACAATCTTGGTATTGGTGTGTCCCCTGAAGTCTCTAACAATGCACAATGTGTCGAGATCCAACACACAGACTGTAATAATGATCACTACATAAACATGACATATAATACAACACAGACTGTAGTAATGGTCACTACATAAACATGACATATAATACAACACAGACTAAAGGTGGATGTCTTACCAAGTCAGTTACAGTGTGTCCCCTGAAGTCTCTGACAATGCGCAATGTGTCAGACTGTAGTAATGATCACTACATAAACATGACATATAATACAACACAGACTAAAGGTGGATGTCTTACCAAGTCAGTTACAGCATTGGTGTGTCCCCTGAAGTCTCTGACAATGCGCAATGTGTCCAGATCCAACACACAGACAGTGAAGTCAGCCAGCACACAGGCCAACAGGTTGCTGCACACACACACACAGGCAGAATGAAGGTTTCACTTGTCCTCATGACTTTTACCCCTAGGAATAAGTTGTTCCGGCGCGGTAGTCTTCATACTATGTGGGCTGATCCTGGAGGTACTGCAATACCAGGACGACCCGTGGCGACTCTACCCACAAACCAATCCATGTTATTCATATCACCAATGACCACAAAAAGCAGTGATAAGTATCCAGCAGTGATGTCCTGAGGCCCCGGTCATAGGACATTGACCAATTCAAATTGAAAATGTCCTACTGTGTTCTCCCCCCGTCAGGACAAAATTGTTGTGTAAAATGTCTGATTACATTTTTAACACAGGCACGTTTTGTCCTATTGATTTCTGCAAGAGCCAGGACATTGTCTTATTGATTTCTCTTATCTCAGGACAGTTTGTCCCATCACTTTTCGATCCTCGGTGCATCACTGATCCAGCACAGATGTGCGTTTCTGAGAATGTTGAGATTTTTACAGTGTTCTTACTCTTAAAGAGGAACAACATTCAAGGAGTTTTCAAGGGTTTTTCAAGGGGGTGCTTGGATTTTTAAACTTTTTTGAAGTTGATAAAATGAGCAAAATTATGTAAATTTACAATATCCTTCTGGCATGTTCACATGATTGAGCGGTGAATGTTTTCAATTTTCAAAACGCAGATTGTCTAGGCCTACTGAGAGGAAACAATGAACCTCAAAAGCTATGCAATGGACATGCAAATGCAAATGCACATGAGCGAAAGCAAACGAGCGAAATGAAGAGCGCCGATCGAATGAAAGCACCACAATCTCTGTCATTTATTTTATTTCGAGTTTATGAAGAAATTCAGCCCCCAAATGGTTTTTCTACCTACTCAGATTTTATGCATATAGGACTACAAAGTCGGCCCGTGATAGATTTTCAAGGGGTGATTAAAATTTCAATCATTTTAAAGGGTTTTCAAGCATCTTTTTGACCAAGTTCAAATGTAAAGGGGGTTCATGGGTTCTCAAGGAGTATGAACCCTGTTTTTATATGGATTTAAACATGTATGAACATAATTTGTCAGTAGCTTACTGTCCGGAGTGTTGTTTAAACGCAAACATGTATGCGCACACACTCACACATACATGTACAAACACACACACACACACACGCGCACAGCGATTGCGACGACACCATATCAAATACATATGTACACACACAACACACACACACACACGCATGCCAAAAATAATGTAAAAAGAAAGATCTTTCTCTATGACCTATTCTCACCTATCTCTGTGAAGCAGGATGCGCTGTATGTCGTCGGTGAGGGTGATCTCTTTGAGCAAGAAGCGCGCCTTGTCCCTGGACCCAAAGCGCCAGATGTTCACCACGCAGTCGCTGCCTGCACTGACCAGCAGCATGTTGCACGCATCGAACGTCACGCCTTGAACGCCGCCCTTGTGAGCTGAACACAATGCAAACAGAGTTCAAACAACACCCATTACCTTAGCCCCTTCACTGCCAGAGGAAAACTGAGAAATTATCGATTTTCTTTATATAAAATTTACAGGAGACCTGCTAGACACAATCTGAGAAAATGGTCAAGAGATATATCTTTCCTGGCTTGTCTAAACCCAAACCCATCATTCCAGGGCTATGACATCAAAGGTTATGACATCATCAATATCATACACCACCTGACCGGGAGGGAAGGGGGAAATTTGTAGTGCATAATAGCAGGGACACTTATCAGTAACTGCCTCCGTTGGTCCAACGCGTGTTGCATGCATCAAATTTCACTCCTTGCACCCCGCCATTGGGAGCGGAACATTTAACAAAGTTGAACTTAGGCTCTCATTTAGCCCTAAAACAGATATTTAACAAGAGGCAAAGCCTTCAAGGCTCACTCGAACAGGAACATGTGGGACAACAACAAAGATTGAGGGGGGGGGGGGGGGGGGGTCTAAAGTACAAGATTGCCAATAACATGTTAAAGTACAAATGAAACTATCGTTAATGGATACAACTTAAAAAAAGAAAGAAAAAAAAGTGCCTGTGCCGAGAATCAGACCCGGAACCACTGGCATGACAGACAGACACTCTTACCAATGAGCTATCGAGGCTTTCAGTGGTTTTTTTATTTTTTATTACACATTTTTTTCCATTTTTGAGGCTTTCAGTGTTGATGAGTTTCTTAACTCATGTTGCCTGTTGAATACTCTCTAACCCACTAATCTAAAATGTTATCTCTTTATAGTGTTATTTTAAGTATTTAATTATTCAAATCGTTATTGTTTGAAAGCTTGCATAGACATCTATATGTGTGCAAAGTTTGAACAATGTATGCCTTCTATTTCCCGAGTTAAAGTTTGGAGATTAGACCACGGACGCAACACACAGACAGACACACATCCAAACAACTATCATACTATAGACAGCGTTAACTTCGTGTTAACACGAAGTGAGCCAAAAACAGTGGGACAAAATCTGTTCAGAGCCAATATCCATTCAATAATTTCTTTCCCTATAAATCTGTTTGCTCCGAGACAAGCTGCGGGGTCCTGCTGCAGTGCTGCAGCCGACTGCGACCTTCATTCACCGAACTGCGCTGAGCGTCTATCGCAGCAGGGAACAAAGAAGAGGAAGATCTGTATTTTCTTTTCTAATCATTTTATTCATGTTAAGAAACAGGTTAAGAAATCAACGACAAACGAAACTCACCATAGTTTCTTAATATAGCCCAGTGTTTGCCTGATGGCCAGGTGTGTCTACTTTGAGCAATTTTTGTATTCATATTGCTGTATCAACTGTAAAATTAAGTCAGATTTTATTTATTTTCACTGTATAAACTGTAAAAGTTAAGTCAGATTTTCTTTTCCTATTGCTAAATTAACTGTAAAGTAGAGCGAGTTTCTACTGACAAGTTCAGGCAGATTTAGCGCACATATGAATACAATGCAAACGCATCAACTGTAAATTAGTCACTTTCTTTTCCTATCAAATACACACAACTAAACGTTTCCGTACGGAAACCCCGTGAATAAGTAAAAGAAAGAAGGAAACAAATGAGCGCACGCGTTTACACATGAAAACGCGTCCGCTTAATTTTTCCTTTTTTTCTTTGTTACTTCTTTACGGCGTTTCCGTATGGAAATATTTAGTTGTGTGTACGTGCGTTTACTTTGACTATCGTTATATCAACTGTGAAATGTAGTCAATGCTAACGTCAACTGACCCACTGGCTCTCCAAAGGACCCTCGGTGTTTGCCGGACTGCAGGTTGTAGATGTCCAGATGACCAGAGCTGTAGCCGATGGCCACATAGTTCCCACAGGGGGATATGTCCACTGCCTGCGAACACACACACTATATATATAGATGACAGAGCTATAGCCACATAGTTCCCACAGGGGGATATGTCCACTGCCTGCGAACACACACACTATGTATAGATGACCTGAGCTATAGCCACATAGTTCCACAGGGGGATATGTCCACTGCCTGCGAACACACACACTATATAATTATAGATGACCAGAGCTATAGCCACATAGTTCCACAGGGGGATATGTCCACTGCCTGCGAACACACACACTATATATAGATGACCAGAGCTATAGCCACATAGTTCCACAGGGGGATATGTCCACTGCCTGCGAACACACACACTATATAATTATAGATGACCAGAGCTATAGCCACATAGTTCCACAGGGGGATATGTCCACTGCCTGCGAACACACACACTATATATAGATGACCAGAGCTATAGCCACATAGTTCCACAGGGGGATATGTCCACTGCCTGCGAACACACACACTATATAATTATAGATGACCAGAGCTATAGCCACATAGTTCCACAGGAGGATATGTCCACTGCCTGCGAACACACACACTATGTATAGATGACCTGAGCTATAGCCACATAGTTCCACAGGGGGATATGTCCACTGCCTGCGAACACACACACTATGTATAGATGACCTGAGCTATAGGCACATAGTTCCACAGGGGGATTATGTCCACTGCCTGCGAACACACACACTATATAGATGACCTGAGCTATAGCCACATAGTTCCACAGAGGGATTATGTCCACTGCCTGCGAACACACACACTATATAGATGACCTGAGCTATAGCCACATAGTTCCACAGGGCGATATGTCCACTGCCTGCGAACACACACACTATATAATTATAGATGACCAGAGCTATAGCCACATAGTTCCACAGGGCGATATGTCCACTGCCTGCGAACACACACACTATATAATTATAGATGACCTGAGCTATAGCCACATAGTTCCACAGGGGGATATGTCCACTGAATGCGAACACACACACTATATATAGATGACCAGAGCTATAGCCACATAGTTCCACAGGAGGATTATGTCCACTGCCTGCGAACACACACACTATATATATAGATGACCAGAGCTATAGCCACATAGTTCCACAGGAGGATATGTCCACTGCCTGTGAACACACACACTATATCAAGGGTGAATGCCAGAACTGCCCATCTGTGCTCTTTATTCCTTTTGAGATGGACCGTTCTGGCAGGCACCCCTCGATATATAGATGACCAGAGCTATAGCCACATAGTTCCCACAGAGGGATATGTCCACTGCCTGCGAACACACACACACATACGCGCGATTCCATCATTCAACAAAGATAAACCACTCAAACACACAACAAAGTGAAAATGTGCTGTTATCACCCAACTATTCAGTCCACGCACAACACACAAAGGACCACAACTTCAGGTCTTTTATCAATTCTTTTTCATTTTCAATCAAAATCGTTTTGGTCTGAAATGGTCTGAGAATGTCAAATGTCATCAGTTTCCATATTGTCTTTGGTACAGATGCGCGTGGGAAATTGCGTTCCACCATGCTAAAAAACCATGTAGAAATCGCTTTGATTACAACATTCACTGTAACAGAACATTGTTGACAGCTTGGTGTTTTGTCAATGACTGTCATTCTCACACTAGGGGGCATTAGCATTGGCTCTTAGCGCTGCAGCCAAGGGGATTAGTTGGCCTTTGGGGAGCTTCCTTAAAGCCAACTCTCGTAAATCCTCAAAGCCAAAATCCAGCCCAGCTTTTGCAGAGCAGCAGATGCCTCCTATACTCATAGCCAGACACAGCTGACTGGCACACACGCACACACACACAACCAGGCATGGTAGTTGGGGCAAAGTGGTTTTCAAGGAAAATGGCCGGGGTCCAGGGGGCCGAAGAAAATTCAATAAATGAGAGTGAAATTGGCACTTTTTCATGCCATTTCAATGCATTTTTTAATAATTTTGTTTCAAACTGTTTCGCGGATTTTCCGTGATTCGCGGAGGTCTACCATGCCTGACAGTGACACACACACACATACTTTACAATTGAAAAGAAGCTGTGCCGTAGTATACCTGTGCAGTGGTGTGCCTGTGCTGACTGCCGTGGTGGAATCTGCGACAGTCCAGCTTGTGCTGTCCCATGGTGCCTTTCACCGTGCTCCACGTGGTCGCCGTGCGCAGATCGCGGTGAATCGCCACCACGCTGTCCCAGTCACTCTCACGGTTTGACTCTGAAATAGGACAATGCTGTTATGGCTCTCTCTCTCTCAATGGTTGATTTAACGTCTAATTAGGCGTAGCCTCTTATAGACAGTGAATCCAAATCCAAACTCTACAGTGGTAACGCGTTCGCTTCGTGTCAAGTAAACCCGAGTTCGAACCTGGGTACAGGGAATTTTTCCTTTCACTTTGCACTAGGCCTTACAGTCTGAATGTGGAGTCTTTCGGATGAGACGATAAACCGAGGTCCCGTGTGCCCATGCACTTAGCACACGTTAAACCCAGTGGCAACGAAAAAGTTGTCATTTGGTCAAAATTTACCCCCCCCCCCTTTCCTTCCTCATCAATCACACACACAAAATCGCATGCAAAAATAAATAAATATATATATACAAAAATGGGTGACGCGCCTCTGGCTGCGACACGCTCTCCAGGTGGGAGCAACCCGATTTTCACAGATGCCTTTGTGAATATAAAGTACCTAATAACCTAATAATAAATCGAACTCATCTTTATTATCTCATAACAGAGAAATTGCAGCCTGTTACGGGATAGTCTACTTAAACTTTGGTGCCATTTACCCGTGACCAAGAGAAAGCAGGTTTATTCTTCTATTTGAAAAGCAAACAAGACAAATCTCACCTTCCAATAACTGAGAGGGTTACAGTTACGACCCGGTCAACGATACAGGGAAGTGTGGTACTGGTAGCCATGCTTTTTAATGTTCACTATAAATGAGCAGACTGAAGAAATACATAATCATAGCACAACTGTCAAAATTAGTTGGGTTAGGGTATGCGTTCATTTCTCAAGCTAGTGAATATGTCTCATGTAATATAAGCAAAGTGAAAGTTTGACAGGAGAGCTATGAATGCCTGAGGCTGAAGCATAGGAGCCTTGACAGTACAGACAGTATAGTTAAATACTGCAGGGATTGTCATCTTGCTTTTCCTTTGTATAGATCTTTACCAACTGTCAAAAGTATTGATCGAAAATCATTGCTGAAATGAGTCTTAATCCAAGTGATGTAATCATACGGATTTTTTTTCTTCCTTCATTTTCCTGAAATCTGCAAAAAATGAAACATTATGCTGCAGGCACGACATTGTAAACTCTCTTTCTTAACTTTAACAAAGTCATAAGTCATAAGTTTCTTTATTGTCCATTGGCATTGTACAACACATATGGAAACTTGACGAAATCTAAACTTAAATGTGGCTATAAAAGGTGCTGTGCTGCATGCACATGATCAAACACTGTGACCTGTCAAACACTTATCCCACTGACCAGCAGCGATCAAACACTGTGACCTGTCAAACACTTATCCCACTGACCAGCAGCGATCAAACACTGTGACCTGTCAAACACTTATCCCACTGACCAGCAGCGATCAAACACTGTGACCTGTCAAACACTTATCCCACTGACCAGCAGCGATCAAACACTGTGAACTGTCAAACACTTATCCCACTGACCAGCAGCGATCAAACACTGTGACCTGTCAAACACTTATCCCACTGACCAGCAGCGATCAAACACTGTGACCTGTCAAACACTTATCCCACTGACCAGCAGCGATCAAACACTGTGAACTGTCAAACACTTATCCCACTGACCAGCAGCGATCAAACACTGTGAACTGTCAAACACTTATCCCACTGACCAGCAGCGATCAAACACTGTGAACTGTCAAACACTTATCCCACTGACCAGCAGCGATCAAACACTGTGAACTGTCAAACACTTATCCCACTGACCAGCAGCAAAGGCGGTGACTGGGGGCATTTTGTGCCAGTGGTGTTTGGCCTTGGAGTGTTTGTTGAAGTAGGCTTTCCCCAGACACTTGTTGTGTTTGTCGTGAACTGTGGAGAACAGGTGAAGTCTGCTGTCCTGACCTGCAAGGCACAATGCCACACACAGTGACTTCTTTTACTACACCAAAAAGTCAAGAACACTATTAAAATCAAGTCAAACCAAGCCAAGTCAAGAATATTTTATAATCTAAAAATAAATATAATTACGATTTGGCACACAATTGGGTTGCTAATGTTCCTGTTAATAACAGAAACTATCAGACACGTTCAACAATGTCTCAAAATGTACAAATGAACAACTACAATAAATAAATAAAAAGATCTTTTGGAGAACATTTTCTCTACTTTAAATATATATAAATATCTCAAGTTTACATCAAAATACTCATTTACTTTAATGATATTTTCAAAATAAACAAAATAAAACCCGTCAGCTTTTTGGTGTTGCCAATTGATGTTATAGCTTTGCTGCACATTAATTAATTATAAGGACACAATGACCAGACAAGATGACTAACGCAAATGAAGATGTTAACAGTCAATAAAAATATAAAAAATAATGAAAATCCTTTACTGATAGACTTTTGCTTTTATTTTTCTCAACTAATGACCTTTTTCTATTAAATTTTCCATTGTTTTCTTGAACAGGCAGACATGGAAGGCGAACTTTAAGTATGACTTATTTCTATAACAAAAGGAAGTTTTATTTACCGGCACAGAGGATACTCTTGCCATCGTTGCCATAGTGACGCAGGAAGTTGGGAGGTTCGCTGTGACCTTCACGCATGCGCAGCAAACGAACCCCTCCGTCTGCCGCATCGAAAATCCACACCTGTGTGTGCACAATTTGATAATCAACATCATCAACATCTGCACCTGTGCCTTATAGTCCTCACAATACGGTACACGAAGCTACTGTGAAGATGAAGAACTTTTAAAAAGACGACTTCAGCCTGAAAAAAATAGTCAATGAGCAAGTTAATAATAAAAATAATAATATTGTGAATTTTTATATAACGCTCTTTCTCACATGAGCTCTGTGCGCTTTACATCGAGAACAAAAACATTGAAGGCAAACAAATAATAAATCTCTGATTTGCATGGTACTGATTTGTGTGTGTGGGTGGGTGGGGGGGGGGGGGGGGGGGGGGGGGGGGGGGGGGGGGTCACTGTGTATACTTTTTGATCTTCTTGGGGGGAGCCTAAACTTTGAATTTTTGATGATTTATAATTCTATGTACCTTTGCCCACTTATACTTTTACCCCTTTTTTGTACACAATTCATAATCATTACTTACCCTGTGCTCACCCCTGATTTATGGCTGGTGTTATCAATTATATTGGTGACAGTTATGATAGAGATGGAATTACTATTGAAGTCATCATTTTTATTATAACTATTATGTCACTGTGTGTGTAGGTATGTGTGTGTGTTTGCTTTGTCTTCATGAAATTTGTAAACTTGAAAAAATGTTCAATAAAGAAAAAGGAACAAATCTCTGAGGTGAGCCTATACTTTAGCTGAGTGAAACTGTTATAAAATTCGTTTTATCAAATAATAAATCACTAGAAAGTAAAATACACCTCATTATACAAGAGTAAAAGAATTACAATATGAACATTCTAAGAAAAACCATAGACCACAATCACCTCCTCAATCAAGCTTATACACAATACTGGAAACAAAATCATACTGCCATCAACATACCAGTTACATGAAGAATTACTTAGACAAGTTTTGCACACACAAAAACATAGGCTAAAGTTAGCATGCACACAGACAATTTCTTGGTGCAAGATGGCAAAAAAGGTTGAATCATTTCTGTTTAAGAGTTGGTGGAGAAATGAGATAAAACTCAGTTAAAACAACAAACCTTCAGAATGCAAGGTCAAGTTTCAAATATCTTTTTTATTCATTACATTTATGCTGACTAGTTAGAGCTAAGATATCATCAACAATATGAATATGGGTATGCACATAGAGCATTTTACTTCAAACCCTCATTCCACTGTACATGTACCTAAATCTCTCACTCACAGATGAGACTGCAGACAATGGTGCGATCCTTTACACCCCCGTCACGCATAGGCCACAATGCCGCTATGACTTTAAATATCAGCCACAACGCAGCACCGCGCAGCGTTGTTGGGCACAACACGGTAAAAGAGTGGTGGGGTCATGGCAGGAGCATGGAGAACGAGATAGGTCGGGACCTCACTTCGGCGTTCGCGCATTTTGAACATGGTGAAAACCCATAGAGCAAGGTCGTAGCGGAAAAGGAAGTCACCTATGGATCTCCACTCCTCAGATGGTAGTGGGCACCACGGTGACCATCACACTTGAGGTTTCCTTAACTCCCCACGACCTTGACACCTTCCATAGACATTTTTCACGCAATAAGATGGAAGCAGGGTGTTCAGCATGGCGGTCTGACCTTCAATGAGTTATCCCCGGAGGAAGTGACTATGATTGGTTTGTTGGGCAGACACTGCATGCCCCACAATCAATCAATCAATCAATCTGCTCTGACCTTCAAGGAGTTATCCCTGGATGAAGTGAACATGATTGGTTTGTTGGGCAGACACTGCATGCCCCACAATCAATCAATCAATCAATCAATCTGCTCTGACCTTCAATGAGTTATCCCTGGATGAAGTGACCATGATTGGTTTGTTGGGCAGACACTGCATGCCCCACAATCAATCAATCTGCTCTGACCTTCAATGAGTTATCCCTGGATGAAGTGACCATGATTGGTTTGTTGGGCAGACACTGCATGCCCCACAATCAATCAATCTGCTCTGACCTTCAATGAGTTATCCCTGGATGAAGTGACCATGATTGGTTCGTTGGGTAGACAATGCATGCCCCACAATCAGATAATCAATCAATCAATCAATCAATCAATCTGCTCTGACCTTCAAGGAGTTATCCCTGGATGAAGTGACCATGATTGGTTCGTTGGGTAGACAATGCATGCCCCACAATCAGATAATCAATCAATCAATCGATCTGCTCTGACCTTCAAGGAGTTATCCCTGGATGAAGTGACCATGATTGGTTCATTTCATCATTGGGCAGACACTGCATGCCCCACAATCAGATAATCAATCAATCTGCTCTGACCTTCAAGGAGTTATCCCCGGATGAAGTGACCATGATTGGCTCATTCGGCAGACACTGCATGCCGCTCACAGCCTTTCCATGAGCCTCCAGTGTCTGGCTTTTCAGCGACTTGGTCTCCAGGTCCCAGAAGGCCATGTGGCCAGCCGCACTTCCTGTCACCATGGTCGGAGCTTTGTCTGCAAACAGATATTGCTCTTTTTGGTGAACTCTATATTACAATTGTGGCAATAAATAGATTCACTCAGTGTTCTTTCCAAAGTCACTATACAGTCGACCCCCTCTTTTAAGACTTTCAAAAAATCGCGAAAAATCGGTCGTAAAAGAGGGGGGTCTTAAATCAGGGGTGACCAAAACAATGCACTCAGTGACTCACTACACCGTATATGACGCACAGCACATGCATACACTAAAACAAAAACATGCTTTCTCCGTCATTCTTGAATGAAACATCCGCGGTCTAGCTAATATACGAAAACGAGCGAAAACAGAAAGTGTGCTCGACGGCCCGTGTTGCACTCACACACAAACTACACATAACAGCAGTGCAGACCTAATTTTCGCCATTTTACGCTCTGGCAGTTCATTTTCAGTCACAGTTCGCACACACGAAACTTTTACCGCGCATACAACTCGGCTGACAAAATGGCGCCGCACACACCGCAAATACGAAATCACGGCAAACGCTAATGCGCCAGCTGCTTTCATTTATCGGATTTTGTGAGTTGTTTGCATTCAGTGAGTGTTTCAGTGCACGCACTAACGCCGATTTATCAGTTTGATAACGGAAAGGAGCTGCTTTTCAACTTATTTTTTACAAAGTGAGACCATTCACTGAGTTCCAACTTATGGAGTGTGACCGATCACCTAGTTTCAACTTGGGAGTTGACTTCGCATTTAGGCCTACGTGTGCACAGAGTTCGTAAAGATCGACACGATCGCGACGGTTTCAGTTCAAACTTTGATCATAAACTGCTCAGTGATGACACATGTGCATAAAAGTGGTGACATTTAGTGGTCAGATCGTGATATCGCTGATTAAATTCTTCAATTTCGGCGTGAGAACGGTTCGTTTTTACCGAGATTGACCTAACAACAGTAGTACCCCAGCTGTGCGTCGGCTCGAACTGAGTGCGAGAAGGTCAGAATGTGTTGCATCGGTCGTAAAATCAACAAGATTTACGGTCGTAAAACGCGTTAGAGGGGGAGTCGTAAATGAGGAGGCAAGTTTAGAAGAAAAACGATCCGTCATTCATATTTCAGTCGTAAAAGAGGAGAGGTCGCAAATCAGAGGGCCGTTCGTGAGGGGGTCAACTGTATTCCCTAATTCAGTAAGATTATGATGGAACATTCCTGACAGCAACCTACTTGGTTTTGCTTGCAGAGACTGTTCTACAGCAAAGAAAGAAACATATTACATGGAAAGGCAACACAACAGAATCATACTTAGACATTTATTTAATTTATGTTGCCTAGCATTTGGATGCGATAAACTGTTGGTTTCCTAATGTGTACTTCCTCTTCTTCGTCAATCGCTCAAACAGTTTCCGGTAAAGATGCAGATCAACACCCCCTGTCACAGTCTGGGTTCATTGCATTCTTTCCGTCTTGCCTTTATCTTCTACTATTATTGGATGCATATATTTAATTGTGAAAATGGATGAAAATCAATGTTAAACATAGAAAATGATAGAGGTTGAAGTGCTCAATCTGCAGTAAGAAAGGCAAGACTGAAAAAAACAGAAAGAACCGAGAAATGGAGGAGGGGGTGTTGATCTGCACCTTTGCCCAGTTTCATGTCAAATGAGCGCAGATAAGCCATGTTGCCATTATGCGCCGAACTTTAAAAAATAAATAGGCCCAGAACGTTCGTGTTAGGCTGGAAAAAATCTTTGAAAGAGTTTCTAGAAAAAAAAAGGCAGGAGAATGGACCAGTACGGCAGAAAGATAGTAGATGACAGTAAAGCAAAGGGAAAAGGCAGAGTCAAAGAGAGTGAGGGATTAGAGGAAGCTAAAAGTACAGAACTTCCAGAAGGTGGAGGAACTATTTGTGCAAAAGGCCCCCCCGGTATCCCCAGGCTGCGCACTGACCTGATCGGAAAGTGATGGAGGTGACGGGCCCCCAGTCCTGCATGGTGAACTTCATCAGGGTTTCATCGAACTTGAAGTTGTGCACCAGGACACGCCCGTCAGCCAGCCCCACCGCTAACACATCCACTGCTGGAGCCTGAAATAACACACAGGATTCACTGTATAGAGGCAGCACCAGGAAAGATCTTTTCTGCAATGTTTTTATCGTACTTGAAGTTGTGAACTAAGATACGCCCGTCAGCCAGACCCACCGCTAACACATCCAACGCTGGAGCCTACAACAACATGCACAACACAGCACTTTCACTCTTGGCTTAGCAGGTTATCTGTAACATTTTAACCATACTTTAAGCTATGGACTATCATACAACTGTCAGCCAGACCCACTGCTAACACATCCAACGCTGGAGCCTACAACAACATGCACAACACAGCACTTTCACTCTTGGCTTAGCAGGTTATCTGTAACATTTTAGCCATACTTTAAGCTATGGACTATCATACAACTGTCAGCCAGACCCACTGCTAACACATCCAACGCTGGAGCCTACAACAACATACACAACACAGCACTTTCACTCTTGGCTTAGCAGGTTACCTGTAACATTTTAACCATACTTTAAGCTATGGACTATCATAGTTTTATCATACAACTGTCAGCCAGACCCACTGCTAACACATCCAACACTGGAGCCTACAACAACATACACAACACAGCACTTTCACTCTTGGCTTAGCAGGTTATCTGTAACATTTTAGCCATACTTTAAGCTATGGACTATCATACAACTGTCAGCCAGACCCACTGCTAACACATCCAACGCTGGAGCCTACAACAACATACACAACACAGCACTTTCATTCTTGGCTTAGCAGGTTATCTGTAACATTTTAACCATACTTTAAGCTATGGACTATCATACAACTGTCAGCCAGACCCACTGCTAACACATCCAATGCTGGAGCCTACAACAACCTACACAACACAGCACTTTCACTCTTGGCTTAGCAGGTTACCTGTAACATTTTAATTAAGCTATGGACTATCATACAACTGTCAGCCAGACCCACTGCTAACACATCCAACGCTGGAGCCTACAACAACATACACAACACAGCACTTTCACTCTTGGCTTAGCAGGTTATCTGTAACATTTTAACCATACTTTAACCCTCTTATATTCGGATTGTTTGAGACCAAACTTCTGCTAGATTTCGTATTCTTTTGGCAAATGTAGCCCAAAATGGGTTAGTGTGGTTTATGCTTCACCATTGCTAGAAATAAATGTCTACAGCCATAAAAGTTTGCATGTGTGGTCATGAGGCTTTGTTCGCGGGTGTGAAGTGTGTTTTGTGTGTCTCAGAGTGAAGGGTCGTGTCATTGTCAACTAAATGTCACCAAATGTGTCACATATTATGGTTAACATTGTAAAACAGCACACTGACATGCAGTTTATTCATGCACATGCACGTTACTAGGGTGAAAATGAAAGCTGAAGCCTACCTCACCTAGTCTGTACTCTGTCCGTCATTTCAGTTCATACTGCTAATCCAGTGAGTGACACAGAAAATTGTCAACTGTCACCAATAAAACCTATTTGGATGTAGTTCAAACCACAACTGTACATTGTTTGTATACACTTCCACACACTGTGATACACTTTATAAAACACATACACACACTCAATCAGAGCTGTACAGTGATAAGTCACAGTGTGTACCACCACTGTCGTTGTCATTGGTGTCACCCCATCATACAGGTGTGCATACCCCACCCCCACCCCTACCCTCCACCCTACATACATTCTACTACTGTGTCATGGTAGTCACAAAAAACACTAATTCTTGCGATAACAGAGAACTAGCTGACAGACGAGCAGTGATGTAGGCCAAGGACGGACTGTCACTGTCGCTTGATTCCCCATGTAACTGCCTTGTGGCAGTGTGTCTCATTTGACTTGACTTCTGTTGTTCGTGTTTGTCGAAGTGCATGTTGTATGTTTTGTGCCTGTGTCTCGTTTGTTGTTCGTGAATACGTCTTTGTTTATGCAAAGAATGTTTTGCCTGCACGTGTGATGATATGCCTTTTGTTCGTTTGGATTAGATTCTTGTCACAAAAACATGAGAATTCAGTAATCAGTTTACCTTTATTTTTTGTCCGCCTTATCGAACGTGAATTGTTGTTTTATTCCGTTGAGTGGTTTTTTTTTGCTCTTTACCTGAGAACTAGTTTTGCACAAATTTCTTGTGTTTTGTACCTTTCATTCACGTAAGCGATGTTCATTTTTTGTGAATACGAAGGTTTGGTTGCGAACTGTTTTGATATCTAGCTTTGTCGTCCTAAGGTTTCTCCTCAGAGAAGGTCCAATGTCCCAAGCTGTCTTATTCCTGAAAGACATGTTTTCTTTGTGAATTCTCGGAGATCGGAATACGGTAAATGTTTGATTTATTTTTGACTTAAATGAAATTGATGGTTTTAATAAGAAGATTCTGTTTTGTATTCTTGTTATTGTTTGTGTAATTATTGTCAGTTTGTGTTCAGAGTTTCAGTGTAAGGTTTTTGGCTCTTTTGGTTGATTAACATTTTTCTTCTTTATTTTTCAAGTATATTGATGAATGTTTTGCATGGTGTAAAGTCGTTTCTTCATTCCTTTTTGGGGGGTTTATGGTCTAAGGGAAACGACCCTTTGTTCTTGAGGGTCGTTTGTTTTGACATAACTTGTGTGTTGATTTTGATGCTCGAGATTTGCGCTAGATTCAACGAGATGGCTTTTATTTATTGACTAGAATTGTATGAGTTTAAGTATTTGTCAATGAGTAACAATGTTCCATGTCTCTCTCTCTCTCTCTCTCTCTCTCTCTCTCTCTCTCTCTCTCTCTTTGTGTCTGCGATGTTAGTAAGATGAAGTATTAAGTTTGATTGTTTTGATTCTTTGGGACTTATTTGTCTTTTGTTTTGTCCCCAGTCTTCACCTCTCTCTCGATCTACTCCTCTCCTGAGCAATAAACCAGTGAACTCCTGCAGTCTGCATTGCTTGGTTGTTAGTGAGAGTGTGAGCGTTACCACCACCAACCCGAGGATCCACTCCTCTCCTGAGCAATAAACCAGTGAACTCCTGCAGTCTGCATTGCTTGGTTGTTAGTGAGAGTGTGAGCGTTACCACCACCAACCCGAGGATCCACTCCTCTCCTGAGCAATAAAACAGTGAACTCCTGCAGTCTGCATTGCTTGGTTGTTAGTGAGAGTGTGAGCGTTACCACCACCAACCCGAGGATCCACTCCTCTCCTGAGCAATAAACCAGTGAACTCCTGCAGTCTGCATTGCTGGGTGGTTAGTGAGAGTGTGAGCGTTACCACCACCAACCTGAGGATCCACTCCTCTCCTGAGCAATAAACCAGTGAACTCCTGCAGTCTGCATTGCTTGGTTGTTAGTGAGAGTGTGAGCGTTACCACCACCAACCCGAGGATCCACTCCTCTCCTGAGCAATAAACCAGTGAACTCCTGCAGTCTGCATTGCTTGGTTGATTAGTGAGAGTGTGAGCGTTACCACCACCAAACCGAGGACCCTGGTTCGCCCCCAAGTCAGTCCTTCAGGAAGATAGGCAGTCACACCCCAAATCATGTAGGCCTAGGCCTATACGTCTGCTATGACCCACAAAAGTGGGTCAAGTGTGGACCTTTGTTTACTTGCTTGTGTGTTGCGCATCTGTTTGCTTTGTCTGCTGCTGTTTTGAAGAATAGGTGGGGTAAAACAAAAATAAATAATCGAGAGAGGCCGCAGTGTTTGGAAATGCGTGTATGGGCCTGTTGGTTCTCGAAATGATGGCATCCTGGCATGCCGTACCTAGTCCGCCATTTTGTTTGACGCGATGCAAGCTGAGTGTTGACTAGACTTCATAATTGCTAACGTTTTGCTCTACACCACCTCCTAAATCCACATTTGACCCTTCTTCTAACTCTTCATGGTTATATTTTTCCATTTCTTTAATAATATGATCCTACTCATCTTCCGAAATGCCGAGAAATCTGTACAATCACACACAGCAGTGCTCGAGCAGACGACAAATTTGGTACCCACGCTTTGCTACACTGACACACATGCAGTTTTAGCTCCTCGTCTATGAATGGACACGAATTACTATCCCATAATACTAGAAGCAGTTTCATTGGTCTGTCTCAAGGATGCTACGAAGTTTTTGGTCCATTCTACACACTTTCACGCGGTCAGCACGTGACGGAAAAGTACCAGGTTGAAGGTCACGGCGACTTACGCTATGAACACATTGGGGGGTATTGGGGAATTCCCGTAGCGTTACGTTATGAATGCGAGAGGGTTAAGCTATGGACTATCATACAACTGTCAGCCAGACCCACTGCTAACACTTCTACTGCTGGGGCCTGTAAAGCCAAACATAATTTCCAGTGTGTAGCACAAGCAACGTTTTGTCTGTTATCTTTATATCACGCTTGAAGTTGTCAACCAGAACAAGTTTGTCAGCTAATCCCACACTAATTCATCCACTGCTGAAGCCTGACATGACAAACAGCACACAAGGCGTTCGATTTAAGACTCGCAAATGAGTCAATGCTTCTGTTGGCAGCGAATAGATGGTATCTGGAATGCCAGGGATTACCTTATGTCACGTGCAAAATGAAGCCTTTCCTCATCTTCCCAAATGAAGACTTGGCGAATAACAGACCCTTGCTAGGTACATGGTAATGACGCATGTGTAGCACAAAGCATGAGCAACACTGCACACATTGGTGGTGAAAAGTTAAAGCAGCTCCTGGCTCTTTCCATCCAACCCTCACCTTCTCTCTCTGCCCTCCCTCTCTAACCATTTCTCTCTCCCTCTCTTTCTGTCTCTCTCTCTCCCTACCTGTTCCAGCACAGTGACTGGTGTGTCCCACCCACTAAAGGTGTGCACCAGTTTGCTGTGCATCACGTTCCACAGCTGCAGTGACCCCTGTCGGCTGCCCAGCAGAACCTTGTTCATGTAGGTACAGGGGTGAACAGCCGCCGTCACCTCAAATCGCGTCACCTCAAACTCCAAGGTCAGGTAGATACCTGAAGTTGAAAGGTCAAGTTTAATTTTGGAGGAACAAAATACTGGAAAAGATGTGAAGCATGGGATCAGGAATCTGGAAAAAGGCTGGACAGCAGGAGTCTGGGGGCAAAGGCCCTAAAACCAAAGCTTTTTTCTCTTCAGTACTTTTAAAAACAGCATTTGAAATAGAATTGATATACTAATTCTTTTGCATTCACTCATGAGGTAATTCTACACTCAGTCGGTTTCTTTTTTAATTTTATCTAAAAACATTACATCCTGGGTCATCAAAAACGTTGAAATCAGCCTAAAGGCTGAAAAATCCCATGCCAGAATGATGTACATGATCAAGAAATAAACCCCTGGAAATGTTTGATTTAGATTAATATATCTATCTATTCTATCTATATACTTACCGTTTCACTACGAACTGAGTTTACTCTTCCAACTTGGGGCAAATGCCAATTTACCAAAGACATAGTCTAAATAAGACTAAAATCACTTCCCTTGGCACGGTTACCGTGCATATAGCCGATGATATGATCCGGGTGACGTCACTTCCGTAGCGGCTATTTCAAATCAGGATAAATTTTCCTGAAACTTGAGTAAAACAATGGTTCACAAAGGAGGGAGGATGGGAGGGAATCTTTACTCGTAGTGAAACGGTAAGTATATAGATAGAATAGATAGATATATTAATCTAAATCAAACAATCTATTCTATCATGTTACCGTTTCACTACGAACTGAGTTGATTGCCAACGAGGAGGTGGGCAAGAAACATTGTTGAACTCCTAGAGAAAAAACAACAATTAGTCAATACAGCCTACCCCATAGGGGCCAATTGCTTGGGTATCCATGGGCAGGTCTCCCGGGAACGGGGGGGGGGACCACATGTGCCGATCACATAAAACCCACATACCCCCCCCAACAAAGCATGAATATGCATACAAACCACAAGTACCCCATCACGTTACCTTAGTTCAGGGAGACCGGGGTCTGAGCCAGGACAGCCTTCCTGATGCCGAAGGTGTTGTCCTGTCTGCGGGCAGAGTAATGCCTGAGGTAAAAGCTGCTGAAGGTGGACTGGGATCGCCAGAATGCAGACTCCATGATGTGGGACAAGGGGACACCTTTGATCATGGCGAGAGAGGCGCTGATGGCCCTGATTTCGTGGGCCCGTATTGGGTTGAGGGGCAAGGCTTTGTCGGCGTGGGCATAGGCTAGCTTAATAGTACAAATTAACCATCGGGAAATGGTGGATTTGATTATGTCCTTAGCATACCTCTCATTCAGAGAGATAAACAGCCTACGTCGTTGCCCCCTAAACGAGGAAGTTCTCTTCAGGTAGAACTTAATAGCCCTGACAGGGCATAAGAACCTATCTTCATCATCCTGTGAGAGGATCTGCTTGATGCTCTGAATGGTGACAGAAGGAGAAGATGTCTGGGAGGGCTGATTTTTAGCCCGAAACTCTGGCAAAAAAGACAGTGTCACAGATTGGGGATCAGATGAGAACTCGATGTCGCTATCTAAACCGCTAAGAGCGTGGACGCCGCTAACACGCCTAGCCGTGGCGAGTGAAACCAGAAAGACAGTCTTAAAGGTGAGGAGCTTGAGTGACAGAGACGACATGGGTTCACAGTAATCCCTGAGGAATGACAGGACGAGGAAGATATCCCACTGGGGAAACCTAACTGACCGAGTAACCGACAGGTTGCGAACTGCATCAATGACATGCGACACCTCTATTGAACTCGAGAAGGAGGGAGACTTCTTGCCTCTAGAAACAGCTACAGTATGAGACACAGCGGCCTTGTACCCGTTGAGCGTTTGAGCCGAAAGACCCCTATCCAGATGTAGGTGAGAGAGGAATCGAGCGAACTCAGAGGCTGAAGGGTTCAGAGGGGGGAAACCGTGAGAAGAGCAGAACTCGAACCATGAGGCCCACCTGATGTCATAGAGTCTGTTTGTACTCTGTCTCCTGGCTTTCAGCATGAGGTCAATGGTTCTGGATGGGATCCCTCGTGATTGCAGGCCTGACCGCATAGTAGCCATGCGGTCAGCTGAAACGTTTCTGGGCTTGCGTGACCGACTCCTGTGCGAGGCTGGAGCAGGGTGCGGTCTGTCAGGTGCAGCCGGAAGGGAGGTGTGTGAGACAGGTTGACTAGTTCGGGGAACCAGGGGCTGGATTCCCAGAACGGGGCGACGATGATCAGCCGAGGCTTGTCGCGGGAGTATTTCTCCAGGACCTTCGGAAGGAGTGATGTCGGGGGGTAGGCATATGCCGACATGCCTGTCCAGGGTATGGAGAAAGCGTTGCGCGCCAGTGCCTGGGGGTCCCTCATAGGAGAAACATAGAGCTGAAGCCTTGAGTTGTACTTGGTGGCGAACAAGTCCACGTGAGGTTTGCCCCAGGACTCCCACAGAGGAAGTAGAGATTGGTGTGCAATTGTCCACTCCGTTGGGAGGATCTGGCCCTTCCTGCTCAGCTGGTCCGCCAGAACATTGAGTCTTCCAGGAACATATTCCACAGAGAGGAAGGTGTGGTTGGCTTGAGCCCACAGCAGGATCTCCTCCGCTTTCTTTGAGAGTAGCACGGAGCGAGTGCCGCCCTGGCGGCGTAGGTATGAAAGGGCTGTGGTGTTGTCGCCGCAGACAGTGACCCAAAAGTCCGAGAGGAGGGGGGCGAACACCTTGAGAGCTCGAGCAACCGCCTCCAGCTCGAGAAGGTTGATATGTAGAAGGGACTCCGACGGGGTCCAAAGACCTGAGACCTCCTCGTTGTCTAAATGTGCTCCCCATCCAGCCGTAGACGCATCCGTGTGGAGGAACCGTTGCTGTTGAAGCGGACGGATGGGAACTGCGTCGTTGAGCCAAGAGATCTTCGCCCATTGGGCTGTCGACTCGAGGAACCAAGGGCCTAGCTCTATCTGGTGATCGAGAGGCACATGCGAGATTGCCCTGGCCGAGAGGTGGCGTTGAAGAGGCCTCTTGTGGACTCTGGCCAATGGTAGTAGGTCCGCAACAGACTCCATCAGCCCTAGAAGCCGGAGGAGTTGCCGGGCTGACGCCGAAGATCTCTGTCTGAGAAGAGTCACTGAGTTCAGCAGGCTGAGGACTCGGTCCTGAGTTGGCTGGACACGAAACCGTACGGTGTCGAACACCATTCCCAGGTAGGAGAAGGTGGTTGAAGGGACGAGATCTGATTTCTGATCGTGGATCCGAAAGCCCAGAGAGCGAGATAGTTTGACCAGGGTGTCTGTGTGGGAACGGCAGAGACTGCGGGAAGAGGCCAGCAGAAGCCAATCGTCGAGGTAGATGTGCAGGCGGATCGATCTTGCCCTGGCCAGGCGGGCTAACTCCTTGACGATTCTCGTGAAGATCCATGGAGCTGGGGATAGCCCAAAGGGCAGAGCCACGAACTGGTAGGTTTGTTGTCCCCAAACGAACCTCAGGAAGCGATGTCGAGAAGGGTGGATGGCCACGTGAAAGTAGGCGTCCTTGAGGTCGATGGACGTCGACCAGTCGTTTGGATGAACTGCCAGACGGATGGAGGCGGCAGTCTCCATCTTGAATTTGGGGGTTCGGATGAACTTGTTGAGGGGGGAAAGGTCCAAGACCGGACGAAACTCCCCGTTCTTCTTGGGCACCACGAAGAGTCTGGAGTAGAAGCCAGGGTCCGTAGGGACCACCGGGACGATGGCCGACTTCTGGAGCAGGGAGTCGATCTCCTTTTGAAGGACGTTGAGCTTCGCTGGGTCCGAGGGGGGGGGGGAAGGAGATGGGGGAGGAAGACAGGGGAGGTTCCCGAGAAAACGGGAACCGGAAGCCTGCCCGCACCACCTGAAGGATCCAGGGGCTCGCGACCAAGCGTTCCCATGCTGGAAGGCATTCCAACAGGGAACCGGCACTTGAATTGGCCGAGAGTGCCGGATCCTTCAAAGGAGGAGCGGGCTTTACTGAAAATGCTGCTTCCGTCCCCTGAACGGTGCTCGGGCATACCGGGCATGACCCGGCCAGCCAGCGCGCCGCCCAGAGGATGAGACCCCACGGGGCGAGGTGGAGGGTTGGAACTGGTGAGGGGGGCGCGGAGGATGAGCGTGTTGGCGAGAGGACGGTTGGTGGGAAGAGCGTCCTCTGGAAGCCATGCCCCGAGAAGGGACGTAACTTGGCCGTCTCTGATCAGGACGAGGTCGCTTTGCCGGCGGGGGAGCGAACTCACGGTTCGCCGAACGTCGGGCCCAACTCATGATGTGCTCCTGAGACAATTCGTGTTTACGTTTCTTCGCCTCATCCAGGGTCTCCTTGAGTGAGGCCGGGTGGAAGGTCGAAGAGGATGTCGAAGGACAGGAGCGAATCTTCGATCTTTCGAAGGTGGACAGAGAAACGCTGGATTTCGCTAGCACTGAGTCTCTGTATAGGGCAGCGAGCTGAGTCTTGGACGACGAAGCGACATAGGCAATAGAGTTGACCGCCTGGGAGAGCGAAGCGAGAGCGACACCAAGAGCTCGCTCATCGATCTCCTGACTCAACTGAAAGTCTTCAGGCTGTTTGGTTGGGGTAGAGCCCACTATTTGCGGCAGGGACTGGAGCATAGAGGTGGCTAGTGAAGATGCCCTTAGAATCGAGAACACAGAACGTTCGAGGTTGTTGAACGACTGTTGGGAGATGTCGACAAGAGCGAATCTGTTCTTTGCTCTGTAGCCCAGACTTGTGCGTTCACTTGTTGACACATCTGAGAAGGAAGGCAACGGCACAAAAGAGTTCGCCAATTGGAATGGGGGAAAGAACTCTCTCTTGATGAACTGTCCCGGGGCAGAAGGGATAGCTTCTGGAGTGTACATAGCGGCAGGGGTGTCTTCGTCCTCCTGCTCCACTGGAGGGGGAGTAGTCCACAAGTCAGCATCTGTCCGCCGAATAATCTGACGGATGAAAGGCGACGTATGCAAGGCGAGGCGGGGTTCTTTCTCCGTAAGAAGTTGTCCAAACGGATTAGGCTGGTCAGGCCGTTGCTTGTTGGGCTGGGACATGGGCTTAATGTCACTGCAGAACGGCTGGAGAATATGCAAGTACCCCTGGTAGTTCCCAGTTGAAGGGATGGGCTCCATCTGCACAGGGAGTTCATCCTGGGGGATCTCATGGTCCTGAAGAGAGGCAGATTCCGTCTCCTGACGGTCATTGGTAGGAGACCGAAGAGGGGTCCGTGGTGTGTACTGAGAGCGATGACGCACACCTGGGTCATCGTAAGTCTCGTAGTCATCAAAACCCTCGTATTCAGACGGGTAAAATTCATTTTCCGCGGATGAATCTCGCCGAAAGTTTGAGTCTTGCCCGTAGGGATGACCAGAAGGCAATCCATCCGTTGGGTTTCTCCTCGCAGAGGGGTGTTCACGGCCAGTGGAGGCCGGAACGGAGCCGTCATCACGGGAGCCGTAGTAGCGGTTGTCATCACAACGGTTGCCGTTGAAACCGTTGCCGTCGAACGGGTAGCCGTCGCTTCTGCTGCGGACGGGTCGGGTAGCGGTCACGGGTGTGCCGTGACCGGACCGGACGGGCCGTGACGGCCGAGCGGGAGCCGTGAACGGCTGAACAGGTGACGGGCCAGCGGTAGCGGACACGGTATCTGTACCGTGAACGGACCGGGCAGAAGCACTCACTTGTGTGATCATGCTTTGAGAGAGTTCTGGTTTTCTGTCCGTGAGAGAGAGTCTGGGTTTTCCGTTGCCCGTACGGGCGGTTTGTAACTCACGTGTCCGCTGAAAATCTTCGTACGGGAAGTCAGAGGACGGGCGGGTCGGACCGGCCGTGCGGGGACCCGTGCGGGCCGGTGAAGGGCGGTAGCTGTCCGTGTACGGGTCCGGGTCCAGTGGGGAAACTGAAATGCCTGTGTGCCGCTCCATGCGGGCCAGTTGGCCGGGCGAAATAACGGCTGGAATTTCGTCCCCAACGGCAAAATAATCTCGGGGACCGTCTGGGAGTGTGTCCTGACCATAAGGATCCGCTAAGAATCCAACTTCATCCGTGGGCTTGGCCTGAGAAGTCTGTCTAGTCTGAGTAGTCAGTGTTGAGGTGGGCCTCGATTCAACTAAGTGAGAAGTTAGAGAAGAGGCAGGGACTAACACCATACCCTTGTCGTGAAAACCTGCGATCATTTCTGCAACGAGAGATGACGAATCGACCACAGTAATAACCTGCTCTTGCGACTCAAGGATAGGGGAAAGCAGAGTGGGAGGGGGGGAGAGACTCCTCTTCTTAGAACTAGATGGTCTAGACTTGGGCTCTTTCTTAGAGCTAGCCGAAGAAGAAACAGGGAGGAACTTCCCTTTATCGTCACGCCCTTGCTTGGGCGTAACAGAACCCGACACAACAACAGAAGGAATTGGAGTAGGGATAGGGTCGAGTGACGACATGACGCCGGGGGCAAAGACCGGCACAATCTCAAACAACAATTTCGAAAAAATTCAAAATATAATCAATTAATCAAGAAAATATCAAGTTAGATAGCGCTAGCCGACCAAACCTGAACCCCACTTGGTGTTAGGGACACAGAAAAGCCGGGATGGTGTAGAAACAGGCGGATAAACAATTTACAATGTAGAGGGAAGAAAAAACATGGCAGCCCCAAAGGTTGGAAAATTTATTCTGATTTGAAATAGCCGCTACGGAAGTGACGTCACCCGGATCATATCATCGGCTATATGCACGGTAACCGTGCCAAGGGAAGTGATTTTAGTCTTATTTAGACTATGTCTTTGGTAAATTGGCATTTGCCCCAAGTTGGAAGAGTAAACTCAGTTCGTAGTGAAACGGTAACATGATAGAATAGATAGATTGTTTAAGCTAAAATTTAAAAGGCTAAGCAAAATCATTGATTAACAAAATATCTTGCCGATACATTCTTGCATCATCATCATCATTATGAAATCATTACAATTCTTTCAGATACGTGGCTACACTCTGGCACAATGATTCCATACCTTCAGAGTGTACATCCCACACCAGCAGTATACCGCTGGTGTCCACTGAAATCAGGTGACGACCCAGCGGAAGTAACAAGGTCACGTCACTTTGATGGCCATAGTATGTATGAATGGCCTGCAAAAACAAAAGCAGCAATAATATTCAAAATCTGTTTGTAGTGTTATCCCAATCTGATTTAAAGCCACAGAAAGGTAAACAAAACAAAAAAACATATTTGCTAAACTTAATTTCAACTATAGCTTAAATCTGAAACAGTAAAAAATGCAACACTTGGTTCAAAATATAATATGCCTCATTAGAAATATTTAAACAAACAAACACATAAACCAAGAATACAGTGCTCGCAAGTGACATTAACTCTTCTAGCACCATGTATTACAAGAGGCAAAGCCTTCAAGGCTCACTCGAACAGGCACATGTGGGACAACAACAAAGATTGAGGGGGGGGTCTAAAGTACAAGATTGCCAATAAAATGTTAAAGTACACATGAAACTATCGTTAATGGATACAACTTATATATAAATTTTTTTTTATAAAAAGTGCCCGTGCCGAGAATCGATCCCGGAACCATTGGCATGACAGACAGACGCTCTACCAATGAGCTATCGAGGCTTTCAGTGTTGATGAGTTTCTTAACTCATGTTACCTGTTGAATACTCTCTAACCCACTAATCTAAAATGTTATCAGTTTGTTATCTGTTTACAGTGTTGTTTTAAGTATTTAAGTATTCAAATCATTATTGTTTGAAAGCTTGCATAAACATCTATGTGTATGCAAAGTTTGAACAATGTACGCCTTCTATTTCCCGAGGAAATACCAACGCTAAAGCTTGGAGATTAGACCACGGACATACACACATACACACAACCGAACAACTATCATACTATAGCAGGGCTCCCAATCGTCTCGCAAAACAAGGGGTCCCAGGGACTCCTTCACTTACAGCATAGAGGGTCCTAGAGGCGAGATAGATGGTCCCAGTGGCATTGCGAATGCTAAAAATATTTTTTGTTAGTGCATCCCTGGGACCCACTGCACATTCTTTTAGAGGGTCCTTTAGAATATTAGTGCTTCATAGACCCCCAAATGGGGGTCCCTGGGAGCCCTGCTAGACTCACTTCGTGCGTTAACACGAGTGAGCCAAAAATACACAAACACTTGGCAGGGTGCTTGGCAGTGTCTGTGCATTTGGTGGGAGTTTAGAGTGATGTACTGTGCGAATGTACTGGCCCGTGGTGCCAGAAGAGCTACAAACGATGAACAGTGAAAGATTTGTGCATAACCTAAATAAATAAGAGAGCAATGTCACTGTCTGGACGTTTCTTTATGACACAATCAACAATGAAACCTCGCTTGTCTCCTTTTGTTCAAAGAGCAAATGGCGTTCCCACAAGCAGTGAAGAAATACTGTTAGCTCATTCAAGTCGTATATGTCTGGAATTAATAGATAGCTGTCAATTTGATGCATTTGCTTCAAGGGAAGTAAATCTGTGTGCACACCATACTTGGTCACTTCTAAACTCGCTTCGCTCCCTTAGACCACAATCTTGCCTCTGACTTTGCTTTTGTAGTGGATTGCTGTGGTGAAATCAATCGCTGTGGAGTTTTTCTATATAAAGTCTATATATATATAAATATAAAAAGTCTAATCTACCACTTCCCTATGTCTAAACCTGAACTAAAAACATGTAATCTTCTTTCAGTTCTCGTTTTGTTTATGTATGTTTTGTTTGTTTGTGTGTGTGGCTGGAGTAATTTGTGAGGTTTTTTTCATTCAAAATCGGTGCGATGCGAATGAGTTAATCTTTTTCTAATAGTCAGCTAGACAGGGGGCCCAGGGGCACAGCTATACATGTGATCCAAATGACAAAGACTCTTCATATACTGATTATTCACTTGTTGACGTATCAACCAGTGAAGCCTCACCTTCCTGCCCTTGTCGAAGCAGCGAATGGTGTTGCCGCAGGCCGTGAAGACGTGGCGCTGACTGGTGGCCAATACACTGATGCCACCTGGGTGAATGTCACCTGGAAACAGTTCACATTGTCACAATAAGCAAACAAGGGCATCGCCGAGCGGCAGCAACGCCTTGCGACAATGCAAACCTGGCCAGAGTTATGTCCTGTCCCCCCACCCCCCAATAAACACACCACTTTCCACCCTTACAGAACGCATAAAATACATGCGACAATGCAAACCTGGCCAGAGTTATGTCCTGTCCCCCCACCCCCCAATAAACACATCACTTTCCACCCTTACAGAACGCATAAAATACATGCGACAATGCAAACCTGGCCAGAGTTATGTCCTGTCCCCCCACCCCCCAATAAACACATCACTTTCCACCCTTACAGAACACATAAAATACATGCGACAATGCAAACCTGGCCAGAGTTATGTCCTGTCCCCCCACCCCCCAATAAACACATCACTTTCCACCCTTACAGAACGCATAAAATACATGCGACAATGCAAACCTGGCCAGAGTTATGTCCTGTCCCCCCCCCACCCCCAATAAACACATCACTTTCCACCCTTACAGAACACATAAAATACATGCGACAATGCAAACCTGGCCAGAGTTATGTCCTGTCCCCCCCCCCACCCCCCAATAAACACATCACTTTCCACCCTTACAGAACGCATAAAATACATTGCCCAAAATTTGAAGCGATTCTGTTCAGTAGTTCACAAGATACAGCTGAACTTTTATACAAACTTCCTTGCACCATGGTACACCACCACACAAAATTTGAAGTGATTCTGTTCACTAGTTCACAAAATAAAGCTGGGGGGAAATTACGTAGCCCAAAGAAGGAAATTTCGGTTTTCAAGGTCAAACTTCAAGGTCAAGGTCAGCACGGTGTTGATTAACGAAAGGAAGCTTCCTTTTCAAGCTGTCTACCCCTCTGCCAATTTTAATCAAAATCCAAACAGTAGTTTTTTAAGATAATCGATACACAGACAGACACACACAGACACATAAACCGATTGCAATACCTCGGCCTCTGGCCGGGTAACAAACGGAAAACTGTCACTTGAAGAGCGTACAGCATGTTTTTCAATGACAATACGTGAGACAAAAACATGAGATGTTGGCCAAGCTGTGCGTTCACTGTTAGACAGCCCTCTCATGTATATGGCCCACAATCTCAGTCAGCTTCTTTCAGCGTTATGATACTAATAATACTGGGCTGATCCTACCCTATCCTGAGAATAGTAGAATGTTGCTCCTCAATGAAAATTTTCAATGCAAAAATGTGAATGGGGTAGGAAGGGTGTTGTGTACAGTACAATTATATTACAAAATAGCCGAAATTTCAACAAATATGTCTTATAAATGCAACACCAATTAGAATACCAAAGAATCATGCTCTGCTTTTTTACACATGAGAATCAGACTATGCTTCTGGGGTATATTTATATTCTAATAATTTAAAAAAATTACTTTTCCATAAGCATTCAAAGACACTCCTCAAAGACTACAAGAACCTTGAGTAATAATCTAACACCAATCACCAATCTAATGCTTGCTGTACGAACTACTGTAATAATGAGTATAAGGTTAATGCTCATAATTACTCAGTTACCGTAGATCAGACAAACAATTGAGCAAATTTCATATTCATCACAGGGTTGAAACGAAAATGTAAAAACCTGTACTTACTGACACTGACGATCCCCAATCTGGAGCACTGAAGAAACAAAAGAAAAGCAATATTAATCATACATGTTAGCTTCGTAATTGTACTACAATTTGTAGCAAACAAGCTAAAACTATGTCAGGCATGAGATTGAGAAATGATTTAGGCTGAAAGGCGCCTGACAAAAGGCTGAAGAGGCCCTGAAACCTAAGCTTTTTTTGTAATCTAAGCCTTAAAAACAGCATTAAAAATAGAACTGATATATTTAGTTCATTTTACATTCACTTTTGACACTATTGTGACTGATGCTTCCTCTGCCTATTCTCGGTGCAGGCCTGAGCCTGCCTTTGGGCAGCTCAAAGAAATGAGGCTTTTTACCGAAAATTCTCTGCCCCTGTCTCTTGACCCGAGATGCGAATGCCCCCTACTTAAGATTATCGCCCTTGCCTGTCAGGAACTAGTAGTATATAGCAACAGAAAAGTATCTGCTCCTGACTCATCACCAGGGGGTATCGGCAGTTCGGGCCTAAAATTATTGCCCTTTCGTGTCGGCAAGGAGTAGTATAACGCCTCATTGGATGCTTGCAGGGCTGCCAACCCTCTATTGCAGTTTCCAGGGACAAACTACAGAAAAACCAGGGACACAGACTTATTTCCAGGGGCAAACATCGCAATGTCATGCATCAGGGTCAAAACGAGCATTAACTTCCAATTATTTCATGATCTAGCAACATTTCTGACTGTGTTCTGTATTCTTGATGTTTTTTGGTGCCAATGTGCTTCAATATTCAAGGTCCCTTGCTGTTCAGTAACCTAAGTGTTGTGTTGGGTGTTCCTGTGTTCAATAGCAAGGCCAGCAAACAAGACAAGTGATTGTTCTACAATTTTTTTAATTCTATTCAGTTTCCAGGGACACCAGACAGAAAAGTGGATTCCAGGGACAGGGTGCCATTTTTGACTGTTTCCAGGGACAAATACCCCTTAGGGGGGATGGTTGGCAGCCCTGTGCTTGTAAACAAGCGTATCTAGCTAAGCTGAATGATGTCGTATCAAGTCAAATTTTACAAACTTACTGAAAGAAGGCTGCTAAGTTTATCTGTGGTCTTTTTACGTTAATAGGCTTAATGCTTTTTATATGCCGCCTTGAAAAGGTGGAATACTTCATTGTTTACACACAGTTTTTTTGCAAACCTACTTGTTCTTATTCATATTTTGCGATCTTCGTTTTCATTCTGTATCTTCATTTTCACATTCAACCTCGCTACTGTCATCGCTTTCTGAGTCAGAAAACGTATATTCTCCATCCCTATCATCAGGTTTGTCAAGATCGAGAAGATGAAGAATCTCCTCTCTTGTCAGACCACTATAGTCTGGCATTTTTCATTCGAATCTGCTGTCAAATTGCCGATCGACAACAAAGAAACTGCCAAGACGGAAGTTATTTTTAAACAAGGGAAACAACTCGAAAAAAACAAGCAATTTGTGGTCGAAAGATATACAGGAGTTTTGTACCTTATACCGTGATACGAGTCCAGTCGCATCCCGGCTATGCACGATGCTTGGCTGCTACGAATACAGTTGTGGCCCGTCGCCAATGTGTTGAGGTAATTTCACACTCCCTTGATCTTTTTTTGATCCAATGTGTTGAGGTAATTTTACACTCCGTTGATCTCTTTTTTTTGTTATCTAAAAATGGCCTCTGGGGCCATCAAAAAGGCTGAAATCAACCTTAAGGCGTAAAAAAAACCCTCATGCTTAACATTGATTACAAATAATTGCTTTTCCACTTTCTCTGCTTTTAAATTTAATCTGCTTACAAATACAATTGATTTATGTGTTGCACACGCATGTGTGTGCACTCACTTATGCGTTATAACAACAACAAAACACATACACACATGCTGACGCACACAAGCGCGCGCACACACAGGCACACACACACATGGACACAGACACACATACACACACACACACGGACACACACACACACATACGCACAAATACTATACCGGGTGTTCAAAGAGTTTTGAGCCTACCCATGAAGGGGTTAAGGTATGCAGACAAAACTTGGCACATATGTGCAACTGCATTGTGGATGACGACATACAAGTTTTGGATGATGACATCATCATACATTCATAGTTGTGACGTCATAGCTTTTTATTGTTCTTTTGCCCTCAACAACTCTCCATAGCACCAATAACACCATTGCCGACCGGAAAATGTTGATGAACTAAATATTTCTTGAGGTTTTGATATCAGAAGGGGTCAAATCTTTAAAATAGAGATTGTATCAGCGATTTCAAAGTCATACACTTTACACTAAATACAGGCAGGCTACCACCATGGCAACAGCCGACTATTTTTTAAACATTTGGTACCCACCACGAAGGAGTTTTCTCATTTCTAGGTCTTTTGCTAAAACAGTGTGATCACTTCCACAAACGATGCTAAGAGTGATGACTACATGACAGACTAATATTCTTTTGCCTGCCATGGCCATGTCTTGAACCGTGGCAATTATTTTGTTGGTTTTTGTGTCCATACTGGTGGTCAACTTTAAGCTATCTTTTCTCCGCTTTAACTCAGCTCACCACTTTTACTCTCTGGACTATGCAAGAGCATATTCACAATAAGTATCCACCAAATCCTCATGCATGCATCATGTGTACAAGCCTTTCTAATATGGTATTGAAGTTTTTCCATTGCCTTCAGTTTTGCAGAGGGTAGGACAGTATGAAGTGCAATGACGTCACAGCCCTGATGACATCATCTTCCAAAACTTGTCTGTTATCATTCAAAAGGTAGTTGCATATATATATATATGTGTGCCAAATTTTGTTGATGTACCTTAACCCTTTCACAGTTATGCTCAGGACTTATTGAACACCCGGTACACAACAAAGAAGTGTCCGCACATTGTAGACATGGAAGGAGCCCCCCACAGAAGTCACCACATAGTTCTCCTTGTGTTTCCGGTGATAGCGAACCGCCAGAGGAACATCAGTGCTCACGTAGCCTAGAGCTCGGTAACCAGTGAAGATCTTGCTCGCTGACATTTTCAAATGTTCTTTGCTGAAAAAGATAAACATAATCACAGTGGCTACGGGTACGGCGTTGCTGCAACACTTAAGACCATGTTCAGTGATAGTAACTCTTCCTAGTCAAATTTTTTATCAACAAATGCATTTTCTTATTTCATATATTTAATGCATCTTCGTAAAGAATAGGGTTAGGGATAGAGTAAGGAACATGTCAGAGTTAATATTAGTAGTTATTGAAGATATTTGCACACAATTTATGCGTCCCGTGATTGAGTGCCGTACCCGTAGCCTGGAGAATGTGAGATATGGGCCCATACCCCGAGCCTCTGCCAAACATAATACAGTGGAACCTCTCTTATAAGACCCCCCAATATATAATATAAGACTCCCTCCCACATAAGACCTACTTCTCTGAGACATTGTCCTTCTTTGTAAGTATTAAAATGACCTCCCTTATAACAAATATAATTATAAGACCTCATTTAGGTTGAATTTTGAAGGTATTATAACTTATATAAGGGAGGTTCCACTGTACTTATTTTTATAATTTAATTATTCAAAAAATCAAAAGGGCCAGTTACCAGTAAAAATCAAGCCCGCTGACATTTTCAAATGGGTCTTGATCAGATTCTACAGCTTTACCTCCAAACCAGTTTGTTTGATATTGTTCAAGACCCAATTATTATTATTCTTCTGGTAATGTCCACCTGCCGTAACCGGCAATTATTGACAAGTACTGGGGTTCAAAGAATTTATACTGCGTGGGAAAAACAAAAACAAGAGCTAGATAGATAAGAGAGCATGCAAGGCTGGGCACCCCTGGAAGTCCGAGAACACCCAACCCCACAACAACAAAACTATGTGGTCTTTATCATTTATGCGGGGAGCTTCAGCACCTTTGAGGTGAAGGAGCTGAGCGTGGGGGACTGAACAGTTTCTGGTGGCAAGGAGTTCCAGTCGCGGATGGCTTTGGGGAAGAAAGAGTTGTTGCGGTAGTCAGTTCTTGCAGATCTATATACATTGAAATTGCATGTTGTGGTTCTGTCTTCTACCGCTGGGAGGTAGGGGTTTGAGGGCGTTGCAACTTACACATGCCAGTCCATTCATAATTTTATAGAACATGGTGAGCCTGGATGATCTGCGGCGCTCAGCCAATGAGGACCATTGTAGCTGTTGGAGCATGCTAGTGACACTTAATTCTATTAACATTCTCTCTTTTTGTTCCCTTGCAAAGGTGCATGTTGCTGAGGTATGTGTATGTGAGTTGGATGGTGGGGGTGGAGAGGGAGAAAACTGTCAAGGCATGAAGGGGTGAAGATGACGGCGGATGCCTTAATAATCAGGGTTCGTACAGATCTGTGTAAAAAAAATCCAGGACTTTTCCAGGACCAGTTTACTAAATTTCAAGGACTCAATCTGGCATACCAGTCAATGCCGGTTTCGTTCCCGCCTGAGCTCCGCCTGTGTTGCTTGTACTTCTGGCCTTGACAATGGCTTTTTACAGCACTCTCGCTCATGCTGGCGATGTCAAAGTTCTTTTTGCATACTGTGCAATTAGCTTTCAGTTTTGAACCATGTGTTGACGGAGCTAACCAGCTCTGATATTTTTTTTTTGCAGCCAAACATCGTTGAAAATGCAGTCTCCTTTACCGGAGAACGGAAGTATGGTAAAGGGAAGTAACTTCAGTGGCAGACAACTCAAGCAAATGTCGTCTGCTATGATCGCGATATCGGTATGACCATGAAAGTTTTTTGGGGGTTTTTCATTTCAATTTAGTTTTAACCTTCAATATGTTTTGTGGAGGACAGATTTTGACTTTGATGGATTGAGATTAAGGACATGGTCAGACGATACTGAAAATTCCAGGACTTTTCCAGGAGTTTGGGGGCCTTTGCTGTTTTTCAAGCACTTTTCAAGCCCTGGAAAAGGCCATGTCAATTTTCCAGGACTTTTCAAGGTTTCAAGGACCCTGTACGAACCCTGCTTATGCTCCAACAGCTACAATGGTCCTCACTGGCTGAGCGCTGCAAACCATCCGCGACTGGAACTCCTTGCCACCAGAAACTGTCCAGTCCCCCACGCTCAGCTCCTTCACCTCGAAGGTGCTGAAGCTCCCCGCATAAAGACCACATACATATTTTTTTTGCCGTGTGGGGTTGGGTCACTTGGGCGTTCTCAAAATGGATTTGTTATCAACATGTCTGCGCATGTGCAAAGAGTTAGGGATAGGTTTAGGTTTAGGGTTAGGGTTAGGTTAGGAATAGGGTTAGGAATAGGGTTAGGGATAGGGTTAGGGATAGGTTTAGGGTCAATTTAGTGTCGAATACACAAAAGATAAAAATTTGATGGTACGTCATGATCGATTTCGCACATGCGCAGACATGTTGAGAACAAATCCATTTTGAGAATGCTACACCGGAAGAAGAAGAAGAAGAAGTTGACTAAGGAAGTTGAAATTACCATCTTGAAATATAGAAGAATTTATGGGGATCTGATAAATGCATACAAAATTTTTCACAGTGATAACAATACTAATAAATCTTTGTTCCAGCTAACAACTGACTCAAGAACCCGTAACAGTGATTTAAAAATACTAACCCAGTATAGTTGAACTAATATTAGAAAAAAAAATTTTCTAACAGAGTAACAAAGTTTTGGAATACTCTTCCTGCACATATTAATTTAATTAAACGAACACAAAATCTAACACAATTCAAAAACCTCCTTGATACATACACCAACATCGCAAAACTCACTAAATCCAATATGAACATGCCTAAAACTAAAACGCAGATTTGCCAAAAACAAAATATAAAAGGCTCTCAGCTGTGCAAAAGTTCAAACAAAAATGAAAGGACAGTGAAGAGGCAGTGAGGCCTAATGTCCTAACTACCTGACCTGACCATCTGGCATCATGGGAGACTAAATGGCAAATGTCGTTCCATCCTGACAAATGCCAGTCTCCATGTCACAAGGAAACGAGACCCCCAGGATTACCATCTCCATGGTCAAAAGCTGAAGCAAGTTCAAGAAACTAAGTACTTGGGTGTCACTATCTCCCAAGATCTCAGGTGGGACACCCATATCTCAAATGTTACCAGCAAAGCCAGTAAGACCCTAGGCTTTCTTCGGCGAAACTTGAAAGTCAGGTCCATTAACATCAAGGAGACAGCATACAAATCCTTTGTAAGACCTGTCCTGGAGTATGCTTCTCCAGTGTGGGATCCCTACACTGCAAAGGGCATCGGCAGGGTGGAGAAAATTCAGCGGTGAGCCGCCCGCTGGGTGGTGAACAGGCATCGCCAGACATACAGCGTGGAGGATGTACACGCACCTGAACTGGACACCACTCGTCGACAGGACACGTACGGCAAGGCTCACAACTTAGTACCACCGTGGCCAAGTCTCCTTCAACACGCTGTACTCTCCGTCTCTGAATCCACCCACAAGGAGGACAAGGCAATCCCACCAGTCCACTTACCTCTTCCCTTCCTGCAAAACCAGCTACAGGAAGTACTCCTTTTTTCCACGGACGATCAGCGAGTGGAACGCCCTTCCATGTTAGGTTGTATCATTACCCTCAGTGGAAGGATTCAAATCCCAAATATAGAAACCCCCTCCCCCCTCTCCTCCCATCCCCTCTCCCCATGTCTCCCCCAAATCCCCATGATCCAGCCCACAACCCTCCCCCCCCCCAAAAAAAAGGCAGGAGCTGTGCCTTCGCTAGCTGGATTGGTTCAGCCTGGATACTACAAAAAAGCCTATGGACAACTGTAATATACTGTCAATACCACCAGACAGTCTAAAAAAAAAATCATTCATTTTTTAAAAGTTCAAACTCTCATTTGCACTCTCCCAGTTTCCGTCAAGTTTATAGCCTTCATAGGCTCCTTCGACGTACAAATCCAGATCCAGAAACCCCTCGCCCCCCCCCCCCCCCCCTCCTCTTTAAATACTGCCCCCCCTGCCTCTTCAAATACTGCCGCCCCCCCCCCCCCTTCCTCCCGTACCGTAACTTAAGCTGACACAGTGACAGACTAGAAAGTCCCCCAGTTTTATACACATCAGAATCTTCAGCAAGCTGAAGGAGGATGCCTAAAAAAAAAAGTTAAAGAAAGAAGAAGAAGAAGAGCAAGAGGGGGCAGCTAAACCTAAACTGAATACTTATAGTAATATGCTTAAAAATCGTCTGGATGCATTACCAACATTTATAATTCAGCCCTACCATTCCGTGTTTTGATCATTCTGCCTTCACCATTCAGCATTTTTCCGTATGTTTTGACCATTCTGCATTCACATTCACATTTTCCGGTATTTTTCGGCATTTTCTGGTGTATAGACACACCGCAAGATACGTGCTAAACAGACACAGAAATACATCCAGTTCCAGCACCATGCTCCACCAGCTACAATGGCCATCTCTGGTTGAGCACCGCCACACTTCCAGGCTATCCATGATCTACAAGATCACAAATGGACTGGCCTGTGTGAAATGCAGCGCCCTCAAACCCATGCCCCCCAGCAGCAGAAGACAAAACCACAAGCAGTTCCAAAGAATACCCACCAGAACCGACTACCGCAACAACTCTTTCACTGTTTCAGTGCCACATTTGGAAATTGTGCGTCTGAGAGAAAGAAAGAATCTGAGAGAGAGAGAGAGACTGATACACGATAATGTAATCTGGTTTTTATTTTGTTTTTTGGTTCCCCCCCCCCCCCCCCTCTTATATTGGTTGTCCATTCAATGTGCATGCTTTCGTTGTTGTTGGATTGTGTCTTGTGCAAAACCAAAATGATTTCCTTTGTATTACGATGCATTGATTGGCTGATTAAAGAATCTTGAATCTTGGAATCTTGTAAAAGCAGAGCACATTTTAAAAATACAATTTAAATCAAAACATAATCAAATGAAAAGCGAGGCAAGAATAACTCTTAAAAATGCAGCAATAATAGTACCTACACCATCTCTACACAGATAATTTAGACAGGGACATACACAGCAGTAATCTATTGCAGAACAAAAGGACTACAAATAGGCTTGCACAAATACAATTCGAAGGAGCTGGACAGGCTGCTCAGCAAAACAATCACTCGATACAGTACATTAAGAGTTCAACAGTTGAATTGATCTTGGTAAGAAAGTTTTATGTGCTCTTATTTTCAGTTTTAGAGTTCTGTAACGACGGCCCGATGGTATCACTTCATAGTATTTTGCCAGAGCATGACTCATTGACTGTTATCATTAAGAATGTTTGTTTCTGGCTTTCTTGATGACTTGTCTGTCATACAACTCTTGCATACCACTCTGCCTTGCACCTACAACCTTACTGCACACATTCACCATATCAAATTATCAATTATCACTCAACAAACGCTTACTTCTTACACTCAAGCTTCCATACCAACAGATAAATGACACAGGAAGAACAGATTCAATGCAACCTCGGTAGTAGGTTTGAAGAATATCTGAACAGACACCAATATTCCTCAGCCTCTGAAAACAAAATATCCTCTACTGGCTCTTATGTATATGTTCAATGTTTTTATCAAAAGTAAGTTTCTTGTCTAAAACTGTGCCTAGGTATTTGTACTCATCAACTCTTTCAACCATTTCACCATATACACACGACCGCTAGCATGCAGGCACACCGATTAACACAAGTCTGAGCAAAATAGGATACAAAAATACCCCTAGGGAGGTGAGCCTACTGAGTATTGATGGCTCTGACAGCAGAGGGGTAAAAGCTGTTCTTCAGGCGGTTAGATTTGCACTTAAAAGAGCAGAACCTTTTACCAGAAGGGAGTGGTTGAAACAGATGGTTGGCTGGGTGTGTGCAATCAGATATGATGGACTTAGCTTTGCGTCTTATGCGCACACTATAGATGTTATGTAGGGATGGCAGTTTGTGACCTATGATTTTTGAGGATGTCTTGACGACTTGATGGAGTTTCCTTTTATCTTTAACTAAAGCTGAAGGAAACTCCATCAAGTCGTCAAGACATCCTCATAAATCATAGGTCACAAACTGCCATCCCTAGATATACTGGACTATTTGTTCATATTTGTCCGGTTTGTTAATTACAACATTGCAGTGTTATTAGTTATTAGTTCATATTCTTTGTTGTTGATAAATGTGTTTATTGTTGGTTTTTTTGTGTGCACCTGGCTGCAATTTCTCTGTTATGAGATAATAAAGATGATTTAGATAAGGATTTGGATTGGATTACCCCGAACCGTCCGCAACTGGAACTCCCTGCCATCAGAGACAGTCCAGTCCCCCACGCTCAGCTCCTTCATCTTGAAGTATGGAAGAAAGGTCTCCAGCTGAAACTGCAGCAAGCAGGCATCTCATCACTGATGTACAGATGGATCAGCAGTTTTCTGTACCACAGATCTGCAAAAGTTAAGCTTGATGGCTGCCTAAGCAAGCATGTCAGACTCAGACGGAATACCTCAAGGAAGCGTTTTGTCACCTATGCTCTCCCTTCTGTACATTAATGACATCACCCAAACCCTGCCACCGAGAGTCCCCAACTCCCTCCATGTGGATGACACCGCGGTATGGATTTCAGCCGAGCACACCACCACAGCGACTCGCGTCATGCAAGACAGTTGATAGGGTGAGCGACTGGGCAGAGAAGTGGTGCATGGAGATTAACTGCAACAAGACGCAGACAACTCTCTTCTCACTGTCTACCTCAAAGGAGCAAGTGACGCTGAAGCTGAAAGATGCCGTCATCCCCCAGGTGGAGAAGCCCAAGTTCCTCGGAGCCACCCTAGACACCCGCCTCACGTGGAAGCCACATCTTAAAGCAACAGCTGCAGACACCACCAAGAAGCTCAGTCTGCTGAAGAAACTTGCGGGCACTTCTTGGGGAGCTGACTCCTCAATCCTCAAGAGTGTCTACACAGGTTCTGTGCGCCCTGTCATGGAATACGCTGCCAGCTCCTGGGCCACTGCCACCGCCGCCAACAAGATCAAACTGGACAAAGTGCAGAACATTGCACTCAGAGCCATAGTTGGTGCCATGAAGACAACGCCCATAACAGAGATGGAAAAGAGAGCAGACATCGAACCTCTGGAAACCAGACGCAAGTACAAGGTACTCACACAGACAGAGAAGATTTGACGCCTCCCTGATCATCCATTGAACAAGAAGCTGGCAGCGTTAACCAAGAACCAACTGAAGAGGCAGAGCTTCAACCACCTGTCCAGAGATCTGAGAAGGTCACACTCACAGTCACAGGAAGACATCCTCGACAAAGACGTCTGCGCGGACAACCGAGACCGAGACTGGAACGTTACGCAGCGACATTTGCAGCTCGAGTAGAGCTCGAGGTCCCAGGCCTGACACACCGACAGCAACAGTCCTCACCACAGGAAAAGGATCTGACGCTGGCTATGCTGGATGAGCAGTACCCACAGAATGACTGGACACACATCTACACAGATGGCTCGGCCAACGATGCTGTCAAGAATGGGGGATGCAGCGTGTACGTCAAAACATCCACTAAACAGACGTACTCCTTCTCCAGAGCCACTGGACGAATTTGTTCTCCAGACAGCAGGCCTACCAGGACTGTAGATTTGACCGACTCCAAGGCAGCTCTTCAGTCACTGACTTCTGATGCCCCGGACAGGGAAATACAGACGCTACAGAAGAACCTGTTCTCCCTTCCTGATGAAAAAAAAGCAGGATGACTTGGTGTATGCCAAGAAAGACATAGAAAAAATTGCAGATGTGACAGATGGCGATTTGAGTGAACCTATACGTTTGGGAGGGAGGGGGGAAACAGGCCAAGAATGCTGAAGCTCACCAGAAACATATTTGTGACCCGATTTCATGAACCGGGTCTTAACTCGCAAGCAGCGATTGTGGTAGAGGCCCAAAAAAGGTTCAGTGGGTCAAAAGTATGGATTTTGAGTTTTCACTTGAAATGGATTCTGCCACCATTAAACTTCAACTTCATGCATTGGACTAAGTGAAATTCAAATTGTAAATGCATTAAAACACATTTTAAATGATATACCCCATGGCAATTATCCTATTTTAATCGCCTGTAAAGACTAAATTTTTGATTGAAAACTGTAAACTGAAACCCTGATCGGGCCCCATCATGTTATATATCTCTGGAAAGCTTGTGACCTTAACCTGCTTCTGCTCGCGTGCTCGTTTTGAAATCCAAACAATCAGAAGCATGGTATTGCAAAACGTAGGCGTAAACACAGAGTGAGAGAGTTGAAAACTTTGACCAATGAGAGGTTAGGATAGACTCTGTCTCTAGTTACTGAAAGGCAACGCGCAACGGGATTGGTTGAGAATGAGAGGGAGACAACTTGCTGCTTGCAGTTTCGAAGCAACATGGATATGATGCAGACGATCTCTATCGAAAGATTGACTTTTTTGCTTAATTCTCGGTCATTTACAACCCTACCAGTCGCAGATCAAGGAGAACTTGGAGCATTGTTAATAAAATATTTCAACTCAACCGATTCCGACGATGAAAACGAAACTGACCGTGACGATGACTGCCTCAAAACTGTAAAACCTGCTTCGACTCCGACTCGGCGACTGCTACACTAGTCAGTGACTAGTGCTAGGCCTAGGATGGGTAAAAAATCTTTGCACCCCGTTTTCTCAAAACGGCCATCTGCTGGGTTACCCTCTTTAACACCCTATAACTTCCTCATTTTTTGTAGTAGAGCAATAAATCATATATCAAAAGAAAGGTAAATGTTTGCAGATTATGTAAATGCTAATATATTAAAATCTGGGTAACTCTCCTGAAAACTGGGTCATTGTGACCTATCCTATTTATTAAACAATAAAAAATCAAATAAAACAATGAGATATCATTCATGTGTGTATATCAGCTCTAAATAGTTGTAAGAATCATATAAAATGTTTCTTTTAGCTGTGCATGCACCAAAATGTGTTTAATAAACAATTTTGTCTTGAAAAATGGGCATTTTGGGTGCTTAGTTTTGTGACATGCCCAACAGTCTTGCATAAAGTTTCTATTTTTTCAGAAACCACAAAATATTCTGCACACATATGCATGCACACTCAAGATGAGTAGTAGTCCTTCCTTTATAGTAACAATTTTGTGGATTTTACCAAAAAGGGTGTTTTAAAATAACATTTTAAATACCAGGTAGCGCTGACAACATGTGGTGTCCTCAAATATAATAAAAAATAATGCAGATTTTCTTTGCCTCAACAATCTCTAAGACCCATTTTTTTCTTATTTAGTTATCAAAAAACATATTGTTGACAATGTATGTGCATGAACAGTAAATATAATTGTTAAATAGATTTTTTACAATTTTTTTAAAAATCTTTGGTCATTGTCGTGTCCACAAAATGTGTTGTCAGCGCTACCTACATAATTAAAATTTTCACCTAGGGACTTCTTCTGCCCAAGTCAAAAGTTTACTACTTTCAAACAACTACTAAAGATCATTATTCATACAAAGTTTCAAATGTGTGGGATGTTTTGATTGGTCAAGAGAGCACAAAAACAGTATGGTGTCCACCCCTAAAAGGCCCGTTGTCAGCGCTACCTGGCCACTGAATGGGCCTTCTATGTGTAGAATAGCTTGTTCAGAGTTAAGTTCTTAACCATAAGGCCAAATTTGCCAATACAATACACATTTATTCTTGTAGCAGACATATCTTTCAATTCACAAGAAATTTAATTCATACAATTTTCTTTTAGTGGATGGATGACAATGGCGTCCTTCTTGTTGTCTGTGTTGCCCACAATGTTTTTCTCAAATTTAAATCTTATTCTTTTTTTTTCTATCATTGGATACATATAAAAGTCTCCATTTCAAAGTAATCTGTGAGCTAAAAGTGATAAATGCACCGTAAAGTCTGTTTAAGTAGGTAAAATCATGTAATGATAATGGAGGACACCATGTTGTCAGCGCTACCAGTTGGTGTCCCTGTTGTCAGCGCTACCCAGAAATTATTGTTGTTATTAAGCTCTTTATATTTTACTTTTTTTTTTTTTTTCTATCATTGAAAACATGTCTTCATTTCAAGGTAATCTGTAAGTTAAAAGTGATAAATGCACCATAAAGTCTGTTTAAGTAGGTAAAATTATGTAATGTAGGACACCATGTTGTCAGCGCTACCAGTTGGCGTCCCTGTTGTCAGCGCTACCCAGAATTTTTGAATTTTTATTAAGCTCTTTATATTGTAAATTACCGTATCTATGGGTTATTCCTGGTGGTAATGAAACTATTCTAACACATCCGCTATGAAAAATTGTCATTTTGAGTGGTGAGACATTATATAACAACATTTTGATATGAACCATGGTAATGTGCATAGATGACACAAACCAACACTAGTATTTAAACACATTTCTTTTGTATTATTTTGCAAATGAAACCATTTGTAAGTCTTTATTTCAAGAAAGTCTGCCATGTTAAAGTGATAAATGCACCATAAAGTCTATTTAAGTGGGTAAAATTATATAATGGAGGACACCATGTTGTCAGCGCTACCAGATGGTGTCCTGTTGTCAGCGCTACCCAGACATTTTTTTTAAAAATTTAACACTTATTTTTTAATTGTCAAATTAATGGAATATCAGAGATAATAATGAAACTATTCTAAGACATTTGAAATAAAATAAATGGCATTTTGAGTGGCACGACATTATATAACAAAAAATAAAACAATCAATTATGGTAAGATCCAAAGACGATATAAACCAACACCAATATTAAACTTTAAAAAAAAAATGTTTTTAATGAAATCATTCATAACTCTTTATTTCGAGACAATCTGTTATTCTAAAGAGATAAATGCATCATAAAGTTTATTTAAGTTGATGAAATTATGTAATGAAGGACACCGTGTTGTCAGCGCTACCAGCTCTGGACGCATATATATAAAGTCATAAAACCCAGCAACGATAGCCTTGACTGATTTTGTTTTCATGTCATAAGAAAGTTGATTCATATAGCTACTCTATGCATGCATTTTCTGTTCAATTTGCCCAATTTTATTTTTTGGCTTCTATGTCACATATTGGACCAGTTTTCAGGAGAGAGACCCATCTGCCATTTTCACCTTAAGACCCACTTTGTGGTGATGGGTCACACTTACTAATTTAGAGGGCAAAAGGCTAAACAAAATAGCCTATAGACTATAGTGCCATTTATGCTATGCTATGCTATAACACTATCACAAAAAACTGAGAGAGAGAGGGGGGGGAGAGAGAGAGAGAGAGAGAGAGAGAGGGTGACCATGCTGCCTGCAAGAATCTTGTAAACATTTATCAAATCTCCCCTTAGTCTTCTGTATTTTAAAGATGGCAAGTCTAATTTACTTAGCCTGTCCTCATAATCCAAATTTTTCATGGATTTTATCAGTTTGGTTGCTCTCCTCTGTACCTTCTCAATTGCACTGGACTGTCGTTTAAGAAAGGGATTCCAAATTATATTGCCATACTCAAGATGAGGCCGTATTAAACATTTGTAAAGATTTAATTTATGAACACCTCTTTATTTAAGTTTTTAATAGGAACGACGGAATTAGGTCAAGCCGCAGCGATTTTTCTCGTTGAAAATCCGAACCGCCATTTTGGCTATGTGCCAAACGGTCACTTCCTTTGCTTGTTTTTATTGGTGGTTATTCTTGGCGCTGACCATCCGAGTTTCTTTCTTTCGGGAAGCAGACACCTACTCGGTCATTCGGGAACGATCTTTTTTTACGCTAAGACGGCCGATCGCGAGAGACAAGCGATCCAATATTTGGGTCCAATTCATTCGTTTATCATTTCTGAACGGTAATTATATAATTCTTTAAAACAAATGCGCAGTTACATTTAATTATTTTTCTACAAGTACACCAAATTTGGTGCATCTAGAATAAATCTCAATGCTGCTCAAGGTCTCCACAAGTCGGGAGGTGTTACGTCGAAGACTGTCGGACATGTTTTCTGTCACGCGCATGTTGATGTTGCGATCTTGTGAGTCGCACAAAAAGCTTAGGCCTAATCTGTCTAATGTTTGGGGTTGATGTTGCCCCTTTGAATAAGCTTTATTTTGGTACCAATGTTTTGTTTATTGGTAAAAAAAAGAAAAAGTTATGGCTGTTTTATTCATCCAAACCTTGATACGGTAAGGGCCGGTAATCTTGATCAACTTTTTCTTATATAGCTCATGTAAAAAAAGCTAACATTTTAAAACGTCGTAACTTTCTCAATTTTCGACCGATTTTGATAATTTGGGTATCATTTTAAAGGTCTTGTCGGGCTCTTTCCAATGACATAAATTTCATTAGGATTTGACAAAAAGTAAATATTTTTTAAAATTTTATAACCACCCTATTTTTAAAACTCCTTCTGATCAAGCCCAGCATCCTACTGGCTCTAGATTTATTTTTGTTTTTCCCGCGCTGCATAATTCTTTGAACCCCAGTACATGTTAGTAATTGCCGGTTACGGCAGGTGGACATTATTGGCAGAAGAAGAAGAAGAAGAAGTACTTACTTGTACAACACAATCTCGCCATGTGTTCGGTGTATCTTTCATGCCGGAAGTACGAAAACATCGCTTTACACAAAACTCGCAAAAGTAGGCTATTCTACCGGTCATACTAATTGCGTCCGGAGCCGTCCAGATGCCGTTAAAAGTTAATAGAGTATAGTTGTTTTTTAGAATGGCTTCAAGATGAATAGTTAGAAGTTATCACAGAGTTGATAACATATCACATTTAGGGAGATAGAGAGATACATATTGATTATGAGTGAACTCATTTCAGTCAGGTACTTTAATTGGTAAAAACTATATATACTACTAATTAAGCCACTCCCATTGGCTGCAGCACGTACAAGAGCCAGAGAGAGAGAGAGAGAGAGAGAGAGAGAGAGAGAGAGAGAAACATTTGAAACATTTGTTTATTGAGGGAAAAGAATAAGCACACAATGGGCTTGTTTACATCTTGCCCTCGAAACAAAAGAAGAAAAGCATAATTAAAACTTCAATTAATGAACAAAAGCAACAAGAACCCCCCACACCCACCCACCCACCCACACCCAAAAACAAAAACAAAAAAAACCCTACACATTCATACACCCATCCACCCTCCCCCCCCCCCCCACCCACCACCAACCTCGCACACAGCACAGTAATCATATGAAACATGTTGTTCAGCGTTTTGGGGTTCTTGGAGAGAACCAAGTTTAAAGAGGGTGGGTGTTTACATCCCTGAAGAGGACTGCTGGGGAATTTGTTTTTGGGGAAACACAAAACTGTTGTTACTCTGGGTGTTCAAAGCCAGGTTTTTGTTTTGGTTTTTCCTACAGTCCTGAACCTGATCCTTTACCTGTGTACCTGCACCTGGGTACCTGTGTTCCTGTGGTGCCTTTGGTCGTGTTCCCGACCTGACCTGTTAATTAGTCAAGTTGCCGGCTTTAGTTTATTCCTTGGACAAACTTTTGAATGCCATGTATAATATGTAAATAATTTGTTAAACGTTGAATGTATTGTAGTATTGTGTAAGTGTGTGTCTGCTTGATTATAATAAATAGTCTTGTTTTGTATTGTATTTCTGGTGTGCGCGTGTGCCTTCTCCTGTGAGTTTGTCTGTTTGGGCGTGCGAGACTCTCCTCGGGGTTCACGCTTTCCCTCTCCCGATCTCTGATCAAGATCGAGCGGGGGATTTCGTGACAGAGACAGAGACAGACAGAGTGACAGAAACAAGACAGATAGATAGACAAACTGAGAGAGAGGAGAGGAGGGAGAGAGATGATCGGGGGAGGGGGGAGATTCTGAAGGTGTCATGGATGTTTCTACAGCACTACGTACTGAAAGGACTACGTGGTGTTAGCCCTACACTTCTGGCAAAATGTTGCTAAATTATATGGCTCTATTTCACCAATGGACATTGGCACTATATACATGGCAAAGAAGGAAAGAAAAGTTCAATTGTAGGCTTCGTGTGTCAATAGCGCTACGACCCTTTGTCCATACGTAGGCATACCGGGATTTTTGTCCAAAATCGGTAAACAGCCACTCCCTTGTATGAGGATTTTGACACTGTATAGTGATATCGGCCAGTAGTTCTATTGACACGTAGTTCTATTGGGAGTAGTGTTTTAGCCCAGTAGTGCTATAGACACGTAGTGATTGCGAGATGCTCCGGCTATGTTGACCGGCACTTTAGTCTGTAGGCTAAATTACTGTGACCGGTAAAATAGTCAGCAGGCTAAAGTGTCGGTCACAGCTGGTCAGGTCAGGTCAGGTCAGGTAGGACAACTGGGCCTCGCGGCCTCTCAAGCGTCCTTTCTCTTGATTGGGATATTAAAAAATTCAGTTGGTAGGTAGGTAGATGAAGACGGGGTAAAAAGCCCATGGGCGGGTAAGAAGCCCATGCCAATTATCTCATGAAATAAAGCAAATTTCAGTCAAATTTGTCCATAAGACGAATGCTAAACATTAACACTCGTCTCATGGGCAAAATGTGACTGAAATTTTCTTTATTTCATGAGATAATTGGCATGGGCTTCTTACCCGCCCATGGGCTTTTCACCCCGTTTTACCCTACTACAGCCGAACCCGCTTATAAGAAACTCGCTTATAAGAAAACCCGCTTATAATCAAGCAATTTATTTTCCCTGGCCGAATTCCTTCTTTCTTATGTATTATCAAAACGCGAATATAAGAAAACCGCTTATAAGAAAACTCGGTTATAATCAAGCAAATTCGTTCTCCCATCCGCGATGTAAACTCGGATATAAGAAAATGATTTCATACAAGGGAGTTTGGTTTGCAGTTCATTTTCTTATAAGCGAGTTTGATTTTCTTATAATCAATTTAAAAAAAAATTAGGGCATGAACTGAAAGAATGTTCCAAAAAATGCAGTCATTAAAAAAAAACGAACAAAAAAAGAGGAACATTTACGTAGGAGCAGCTATGTCACAGACACGCTAACCTTAATCAAAGACTGTATAGGGGAAGATAAGAATCCGGTCTCTTTTCCCTATATGAGTAGTGATGACAGAAACACTGGTTATGTCCCTTTTAAACAGGACACATTTTACACGTCGATAGGCCAGTTGAATTCTCCGTTCAAGTTCCAGTCTGAGTTTTTGGATAGCCTCCACTGTGAATGGTGTACTGTTGCCACTAACGATAACTCTATCAGCCCGGTTCGCCGAGCTCTTAAGTAGTCCATCTTACCCTTTTAGAATATCTTTGCCTTACAGAAAGATACAGCCGAATCCGCTGATAAGAAACTCGCTTATAATGAAGCAAAAAAATGTCCCTACCAAACTTCTTCTTTCTGATCTATGACAAAACTCGGATATAAGAAACTCGCTTATAAGAAAACTCGGTTATAAGCAAGCAAATTCCTTCTCCAATCCGCAATGGAAACTTGGACATAAGAAAAGTATGTCATACAAGAGAGTTGGTTTGCAGTTCATTTTTCTTATAAGCGAGCTCTATTTTCTTATAAGCGAATTACCATTGACAACATTTTCAAAGACCCACCAGATCACGTGTCAAAATCACGGGTTCCACTTGTTTTCCCTCTTATAGCTGGTAGGAAATCTTGTTTTGACCAGGTTTGACTCCCATACAAATGCCCCCAAATTGAAAATGAAAACATTTTAAAGAGCAGCCTCAATTTTAAGTTGGGGGAATTTGTATGTGGGTCACAGCTACCCAGAAAAAACAAGGGACTTAATCGTGTTGGGTCAGTGTGTCTTTGAAAATGAATTGGACCTGAACTGAAAGGATGTTCCCAGAAAATTGAAGTCCTTCCAAAAAGGGAATGTTTACCTCATACCAGTTGCGTCACAGACAGTCTAAACAGTACAGGCACTTGATTGCAAGACTAATTGAGTTGTTTTTGTTCCTTTATTCCATACTTTCCTTCAGCATTCTGTGCAAAATAAATGTTGAGCAGAAGAAAAAAATATGAGTGCCTGTACTTTTGTGTTGGTGGTAGAGAGACTGTCCATCCTTTTATTTTCAGCAGCAATGGCACAGAGGAAAAGGCAATCCATTTCTTTAAGAAGATATTTTATGATTTAAGAAATGCATCAAATTAGGAAAAAGGATTTTCTCTTCGTTTTGTTTTTCTGTCTTTCTTTTCTTTTCTTTTTCTTTTCTCTTTCCCCTTTTCCCCATTCAATTTGTTTATAAGGGAAAAAATTCAAAATGTTTTCTTATGTCCGAGTTTCGGATATAAGAAAACTCGGATATGGTAATAAGCAAAAAATGATCTCCCTTCGATTTTCTTATAACCGAGTTTTGCTGTATTTTGATTTTATGATGCAAAACATGAGTCATAGGTCACAAGTTTCTTTATTGTCCATTGGCATTGTACAAACGCAAATACAAAATTGTCTTCCACTGTGTAAAATGAGTTATATTGATTAAAAACAAGAAACATAAATTTACATTTAAACAAATATGTTACTCTCACACCACACCCAATCATTCATCTGCTCTCCGCTATCTTGCTCGCTCATCATGCAACTCACACCACGTCTGCCTTCATTTTTGTTTTTAATTTTCTGTTCCGTTCTTTCTTTTTTTTCCTCCTTTGCTTTGCATTTTTTCCCTTTTTTTTCATGCATCAAATTAGATAAAAGCATTTTCTCTTCGTTTTATGTTTCTGTTTGTCTTTTATTTTATTTTTTTTCCTCTTTTTCTCTTTTATTTTTCCACTTTTTCCCCATTCAACTCGGTTATAAGAGAGAAAAAAATCAATTTTTTTCTTATATCCTAGTTTCGGATAAATTATAAGAAAACCCGGATATAAGAAAACAAAAAATTATCTCCCTTTGATTTTCTTGCAACCGGGTTTTGCTGTGTAGGTATATTTTAAAAATCAGTTGGCACAGCTGTGACGGTTTTAGTAGAATATCAGTCATACTATCATACTGGTATTTTAATTTACTAAGGTTTGGGTCTTTGTCCAGGAGGTTTTTTAATTTGTTAGTCTCAGATGCAAGTTTTGCTTGAGCAGGAAGTGCGTTCCAATAGTTAGTTACTCTGTTACTGAAAACGTGTCTCCTGATGTTAGTCCTACTGTGCATGTATTGTGCTAGTATTTTAAATTAAGCTTTAAAATAGCTTATACCGGCGCTAATCTCATCATCATCACCTCTAAAAATTGCTTATGGCTTATAGTGTTGGTTCAGGGTTTTTTCACCTCTGACTCTGTCAGAGAAAAATAGAAATGAATGTACTAAGTTGATAAAGAAAACTCGTAAAGAATATAAAAAAAAATGTAGCAAAAGAAAGTAAAGTCAATCCAAAAACGTTTTGGAGATATGTGCAAAACACTAGTGAAGATGAAATTAAACATATAGGCATCAGCGCACTGAAACGTCCTGATGGCACTACGGCTGTAGATGATTTAGACAAGGCAGAAACTTTCAATCAGTTTTTTCCCAGTGTGATTACTCGTGAAGACATCCAATATTCATAACCTAGAAGAATGTTCTTATTCTAATGGAGTTTCCTTATCAAGTGTGAGGGTAACTCCTCAGGCAGTTAAAGATAAATTAAAGAATTTAGATCCAAATAAATCTCAAGGTCCAGATCTTATACTGCCTAGAGTGTTAAAAGAGCTTTGCGATGACTCATTGTCGACTCCTTTATGTTCTTTGTTCAACAAATCTTTAGAATCGGGAGATTTGCCATCGGATTTTAAAACCCGCAGAGGTAATTGCTTTGGTTAAAAAATGATCTAAGTCTGTCCCAGGTAATTATAGGCCTGTCAACTTGATTTGTGTAGTTTGTAAGGTTCTAGAAAGATTAATTAGAGATGCTATTATTTCTCACTTCACAGACAATAACTTGTATTCTAAATGTCAACACGGATTCCGTAAAAAAGATCACGTGTAACTCAATTGTTAGAAGTAATAGAAGACTTTAACTTTAATGCTTGATCAGGGTCATGACATACATATAATATATTTCGATTTCAAAAAAACATTTGACACAGTTCCACATGAGAGACTATTAGTTAAATTGTCAGCGTATGGTATTTCTAATGATGTATTTAAATGGATACAACATTTTCTAAAGGACAGATCTCTCTAAAGTAAGCGTCTTAAGCGGTATTCCTCAAGGTAGTATATATTTTAGGACCTATATTATTTACAATATTTATCAATGACATGCATAATTCAGTTCTCAGTTTATGAAAACATTTTGCTGATGACACGAAAATGTATACAAAAAAACCCTTCTGATCATGATATTCTGCAAAATATTACTGTACTCGCCGTTTATAGTAAACTCGGTTATAAGAAATTTCGGTTACAGTAAAGGAAAGCACTGGTTCCCGGCCAAAGGTCTACTGTTTTATTACTAAATAGACCTCGGATAGTAGCAACTCGGTTATAATTTTTAAAAAACTGCTATAGTAAAGTTACTTTTGGTTCCCCACAGGACTGGCTCCTCCGTTACAATAAAAAATAATTGTCCTCTTCATGACCTTTGTAAATACGTCACCAATGTATGCGTCACAGTCTCACCACTCCCTCACCCATAATAACAACTGGGTTATAATTAAAAAAAAAAAAAACTCCTATAGTAAAGTCATTTATGGTTCCTCCTCGTTACAATAAAAAAAAATTGTCCTCTTCCTGACCTTTGTAAATACGTCATCAATGTATACGTCACAGTCTCACTACTCCCTCTACCCACCTTCATCAACGAAATTGAAAGGCACTCAAAAACATGTTTCTTTCCCCTCATTACTTAGTGGAAAAAAAAGAATCTGAAAAAAATATATATACAGCCGAATCCGCTTATAAGAAACTCGCTTATAAGAAAACTCGCTTACAATGAAGCAAAAAAAATTCCCTGCCGAACTTCTTTCTTATCTATGATCAACACTGGGATATAAGAAACTCGCTTATAAGAAAACTCGGTTATAAGCAAGCACATTTTTTCTCCCATCCGCAATGGAAACTTGGATATAAGAAAATTATGTCATACAAGCGAGTTGGTTTGCAGTTCATTTTCTTATAAGCGAGTTCTATTTACTTATAAGCGAATTAACATTGACAACATTTTCTTAAAGACCCACCAGATCACGTGTCAAAATCATGGGTTCCACTTGTTTTCTCTTATAGCTGGTACAAAATCTTGTTTTGACCAGGTTTGACTCCCATACAAATGCCCCCAAATTGAAAACGAAACATCATTTTAAAGAGCAGCCTCAATTATAAGTTGGGGGAATTTGTAATGTGGGTCACAGCTACCCAGAAAAAACAAGGGATTTAATCGTGTTGGGTCAGTGTGTCTTTAAAAGTGAGTTGGACCTGAACTGAAAGGATGTTCCGAGAAAATTGAAGTCGTTCCAAAAAGGGAAAGTTTACCTCATACCAGTTGTGTCACAGACATTCTAAACAGTACAGGCACTTGATTACAAGACTAATTGAGTTGTTTTTGTTCCTTTATTCCATACTTTCCTTCAGTATTCTGTGCAAAATAAATGTTGAGCAGAAGAAAAAAATATGAGTACTTTTGTGTTGGTGGTAGAGAGACTGTCCATCCTTACATTTTCAGCAGCAATGGCAGAGAGGAAAAGGCAATTCATTTCTTTAAGAAGATAAATACAAATAACTGAATATGTGGACGAAAATCCACATAAACAAAAGCAAACGATCGATGAAAAGCTGCATGGGTGGACAGTAAATGGTAATAATTCAGTACAAGAAAGGTGAAGGGGTACGCATTTGATAACAGTAAAAAGACCAAAAAAAAGGCTTCTTAGTTAAGTTGTTGTAGGCACCTTTAAATCTTCTTCTTGGTAGACTATTTTGATTTTATGATGCAAGACATGCATCAAATTAGGAAAAAGGATTTTCTCTTCGTTTTGTTTTTCTGTCTTTCTTTTCTTTTCTTTTTTCCCTTTTCCCCCATTCAATTTGTTTATAAGGGGAAAAACTTCAAAATGTTTTCTTATATCTGAGTTTCGGATATAAGAAAACTTGGATATAATAATAAGCAAAACACCATCTCCCTTCGATTTTCTTATAACCGAGATTTGCTGTATTTTGATTTTATGATGTAAAACATGAGTCATAGGTCGCAAGTTTCCTTATTGTCCATTGGCATTGTACAAACGCAAATACAAAATTGTCTTCCACTGTGTAAAATAAGTTATACATCCAAATTAGAATATTGATTAAAAACAAGAAACATAAATTTACATTTAAACAAATATGTTACTCTCACACCACACCCAATCATTCATCTGCTCTCCGCTATCTTGCTCGCTCATCATGCAACTCACACCACGTCTGCCTTCATTTTTGTTTTTAATTTTCTGTTCCGTTCTTTCTTTTTTTCCTCCTTTGCTTTTTTTTTATGCACCAATTTATGTAAAAGCATTTTTTTTTTTATGTTTCTGTTTGTCTTTTATTTCATTTTTTTCTTTTTTCTTTTATTTTTTCCCTTTTTCCCCATTCAACTCGGTTATAAGAAAAGAAAAATCAAAATGTTTTCTTTTATCCGAGTTTCGGATATAAGAAAACACGGATATAAGAAAACGAAAAAATTATCTCCCTTTGATTTTCTTATAACTGGGTTTTGCTGTAGCATCATGAAAATGCGATATTTTATTGCAGGCATGATAATCTATTATCAGGCATAATGTCTGTAGGCATAATGTCCAGTAGGCAAAATGTCCGGTGAGCATGGTGACCATAGGCATAATGTCCGTAGGCAAAGTGTCCGTCGGCGAAATGTCCGCAGGCAAACTGTTCGGTCACGGTGCGCGCGCGCGCGCGTGTGTGTGTGTGTGTGTGTGTGTGTGCGTGCGTGCACGCACGTGCGTGTGCATGCATGAACAGATTCAAAGGTGATTCTGGAAGTTAGAGGTTGTACACTATATGCTTTTACAGCTAGTTTTGTTTTGTGCACAGGGAAATATACCATGTATAAACCCAATCACCTTTTTGGACCTCAAACCATATGAGGAAGGGGTAGGATGGGTTTATATTTAGTATTTTACGTTAGCTTTGACTTTAAAAAACAACATCGGATAAGATAAAAAATATCATCAAAACTTTACTATATCCGAACATCGTTTATAAAAAACCTGTTATAGTAAAGGAAAAGCCTTGCTCCCCTGCACTTTACTATAAGCGGGGTGTACTGTAATAGTTTACAAAATTGTTCTGAAACCTGGAATTTATATTTTAATGTTTCAAAATGTGGAGTTTTACATGTTGGTAAGACAAGTCAGAAGAGTGGTTATACTATGAAATTAAATAATGATATGCAACTTATAAATGCTCTAACGATCGACAAAGATCTAGGAGTAACATTTGATACATGTTTGTCTTTTGATAGCCACATTCAAATGATAGTGAACAAAGCAAACCAAATGTTGCCCATTATCAGAAGAAGTTTTTCATATCTAAACAAAGATATTTTTCTTCAATTTGTTAGGCCACACTTAGAATATGCTAAATACAATTTGGTGTCCATACATGAAACGGCAATTTCAAGGAGAACAACAGGAAGGACCGGATGGGGTGGAAGTGGCTGCACAGGCCAAAGCAAGTCATGGCTCAATGCATTAATACATTTGGCTAAACACTTCAACATTTCTTCCTGCTGGAAATCTGGTAGCATTTACCTTCATTGTCATGTTCTGGGTGACTGACTCTCCCTCTTACAGAAAATGGCGTAAAACTCCGCAGCTATTTTTATAAACTCTTCTCTGAACCTGGTGCCAGTCAGACAGTACAGATAGAAGTTGATGGAACTGTTGGACCACCACAGTACAAAGCCCACAGATTGAAACAACCACCATTGTCTGCGTTGTATGGGATCACTCCAGTCAATGAAGCCCATCAGTATCAAACAAATGTTTATCGGTGCTGTCAGGAGGACAAAACAAACACTGGCAGCAATCAGGGTGACAGTCAGTGAAGACACTTTCTGTTGTCTGGAATCCTGGCTGGCTTGTTGTACAGAGAGATGTTGGTTTGTTCTCACAGATCTGACCAGTGTCCACACTAGAGCACTGTTGCTTACTGCCAGAAACGTGAAAGGTATAACACATCCTTGTAACAGGTCAACCCAAGGCTGAATGAAACTAAAATACCATTGGTACATTATGGTGCTGTAATCGGACGCTGAACATTTTCCTCTTTTAAGGTCACTACCGTAGAGCAAGTGACCATTAATCAGGACTAGAACAATGACCATTATTCCAGCAGTAGCTTCTGACTTTCTCTTGGTCCACACAGCACTGACACGAAGTGGCCACATCACAGAGGCAGCTCTGAGCATGGTGAGTGACACCAGCATCCATGCTGATACAGGTGGCGTCACGTACATGAGAAACTTATAGACCTTACACTGCCAGGAGCCACTTGTTTTGAGTGATGGTGCATCAAAATAATCCCTGAGTAACCTCTGGAATGGCTCTATCAGTAACATCATCTGGTCAGACACAGCCAGAACTATGAAGAACACGGTTGACGTGGATGCAGGCAGGCGAAGCATGATCATAATGAGCATCACATTTCCAAACAACCCAAAGCCAGCCACAACAGGCGTGCCAATGTCAAAGATCAGATAATACATGTCATCCCAAGCATTCCGTTGGAGGCGGCGTGAGTCCTCCATTCTACTGGTCACAACAATGCTGGAGTGTGGAGATAGCTGCGTTCAGAGGAGTAATGGTTTTGTGGTTTAATCATCAACTTAACCAATTCAGAGACCCTTCTAAATAATGCAGCATCTGATGACATCAAAATCGTATTGATGCATCTTCATTGAACGCAGTTCTGACCGTAGACTAAACAGCTTCGGAGCGATGTTTATTTCAGTGACCCTGGCGATCATGTCCAATGTCACAGAACGGACAACTGACGTTTGTTGATGTAAGAGAAAATCCGCGGCAATGTTTTACGGTGAATCACGCAGGCACGCACGCGCACACGCACGCACACACACATATATATGCATACACACAAAAAAAAGAAGAAAAAAAGCAGCGCGCACGCGCATACGGACATGCAGAGAGAGAGAGAGAGAGAGAGAGAGAGAGAGAGAGAGAGAGAGAACACTTGAAAACTTGAAAATTTGAACTTTATTTTTTAAGGATAAAGATTTTAGTCTTCCAGTCTGTCCTTGATTTATACGAACATAGAATACAAACATGGCAAGGCATACTATTACACATACATATTTGAAGATATAGGTAGCAAAGCAGGTTGAAATATGGATTTCTAATACTTGCATACTCATATGCATAGTTGTTAATACTCGTGCGTGCATACATGCGTGCAACCATACACGCACACACCCGCACGTGCGCGCACACGCAAGCATACATGCACATACGCACAGATATATGTTGAAGCACGTATAAAAGAACTATACATTATAGAACAGGGCAAACAAATGCAGCCTATGGTATGAAACCGGTAACAATTAGCAATAAAATGCGGACAAGTTTAAACATTGATTTTAGCATAATTATATGAGGCACATTGTTGGAGAATAGTAAACAAATAAAATGACGTGAATACGTCGTGACATCGTCATTAGCAATATAACGTATCCCGAGATATGACCAATGAAGAAAAAAAGAAGAAAATTTTAATTATCGAGGGTCGAATGTTTAGTTGGGTCATCTCCAGTATAGCACTTTCCCGAAACTAGATCAATTAGCGTTATCTGCCCCTGCTCTGGTGTGTTGCAGGTGAGTTCCGGCAAAGTACTTGTTAAAGTGCACAAACAACCCACGGAAAACTCGCAAACCATGACGGATTACGAGCTAGCGAGCTACAGCGGCTCCTCTTTCTCTTTACTGTCATAGTGTGTGTGTGTGCGTGTGCGCGCGTGCGTGTGCGTGTGTGTGTGTGCGTGCGTGTACGTGTGTGTGTGTGTGTGTGTCACTGTGTATGTGTGTGTGTGACTGGAACTCACCAGGGCACGCAAGGGACATCACTCGTCCGAACTTTCTTGCTTGGTTGTAGGATAGGGTTCCATGACTGTTGAGAGCGGAGGTCCGTTTCTCAGTGGATTTGACTTCTCTAAAGGTTAAATAAAAAAATTAGCCACCATGCCTTTCGCAAAAATGTGGGCATAACTTGTGAGAGCTCCAAATCCAAAATGGTCACCAACGGCCATTTTGAAAATAAACTTTTTACTGGTTTGGTGCTGCACAAAACATGGTTTCTAGGACTTTGATGATTTGACCTATTTCTTATGTTCAAATCCAAGATGGCGACCGATTTTTAGCTCCGAACGGTCAGTTTTGCAAAGTCGTCGTAGATCCTTCATAGTAGGCTCTCATGAGAGCTCTTTTTGTCCTGAGTTGAGTTATGAACAATAGAAGTAGAAGTAAGGATGCAAAGGTCATCGCAGAAGTAAAAAAAGTTCAATGTTTGTGGTTGAAGAGAGACACATTTTCGGATTTCAAGATACTGAAGTCGAAAATCCTATCCCATGATGTAATAGGTCTCTTTGCTTGCTCTGGAAAGTTTGAATGCAGCCAGTTATATGGAATCTGATAACATATTAATACACTGACATGCATTTGTCGCATGAAGTTGAAGTTGAAGTCAATCAGCATCTAGTTCAATCCATGGAAACGCTTAACAATTAACGTGGATTTGCAAGTTACACTGACTACCTCTGTATCTAATGGAACATCTACACTTCTGAATCTATTGAATCATCAGACTCACTCCTCTCATCATCACTTCCACTTTCCTCTGAAGAGTCACAAAGTATGAGCTGTTGGGGCAATGGGGGTTGGGCAGTGTAGCGCACTGGTCGGCACTTCCCATTCACCAGTTCCCAGCCATGGCCAATTGGTGATGGATGGTCAAACAGGTTGTAATGAAGTTGGCAATATGTGATGTAGTTTGTCCTTTCCACATGGAGATTCAAGGAGTCGTCATCAGGTGGGAGGCGGATTGTACACTTCCTCTTCATCCTGTGCCACTTGGAAGCTCTGACCTGCCCGCAGGTAGCATGTGCACTTTCACCATAGACACAGGAGAGAACAAAGGTCTTCACATCAGCCTGCTCTAACACTGTCTTCCAAGTCAAGGCTTTCACCGACTCGTCCCAGGAGCTCTCTCGCCTCAGGATCAATGAAAGGTATGTTGTTCCAGAGAGAAGGGCCTTGTAAGGCAAAAGCTCGCTGACCAAAGGATTTGGTTCTGACTGTCAGAATGCGCAAGAGACGGGTATCTGCAGAAGAGCGGAGCTGACGGGATGGGATGTAGGTATGAAGAATGTCTCTGAGATACTGAGGTCCTGCACCAGTGACAGAGGCAAAGCAAATGGACCCTAGTTTGTAGTCAATCCTGGATTTAATAGGTAACCAATGAAGAGACCTTAGAAGTGGGGAGACATGTTCCCGTCTAGAGGACTTCAACACAAGTCTGGCAGCACTGTTTTGGACCCTCTGTAACTTATCAATAAGATATTTTGGAGAGCCAGCCAAGAGACTATTACAATAATCCAACCTGGACAGGACTAGCGCACAGACCAGTGTCTTTGTGGCTTCAACTGAAAGAAAATGCTGGATGGAGCTAATTTTGAAACGTGCTGCTTGAAAGAGAGTGTTGAATCAAAAGTGACTCCAAGGTTTCGAGCCTGAGAAGAGAAGACTATATCAGAAGTGCCAATGATGGTGGAAGAAGGGAGGGCATGGTGATTTTGAAGCTTGGGAGGGGCAATGAGGATCAGTTATGTCTTATCGTCATTCAATTGCAACTGATTTAAAGTAATCCAGTGCTTTAAGTCATGAATACAGTTCTGGATGTTACTGACCACATTAGCAACTTCAGACAAAGAGGTTGACTCGTGTAGCTGTGTGTCGTCAGCAAAACTCCATGCATCAAGGAGTGTTGGTCAATGATATCAGACACAGGTCTGACGAACAAGGCAAAACGAACGGGCCCAAGGACAGAGCCTTGTGGCACACCGCAGGTGAGAGGAGTGGTTGGAGAGGAAAGGTCATTTACACAGACTGTCTGAGAACGAGTGCTCAGGTAGGATATTAACCAGCTGAGAACTGTGCCCTGAATGCCAAAAGAGTTTTGAAGTCTGGATGGAAGAATGCCGTGATCTATAGTGTCGAATGCTGCGGATAGGTCCTGAAGGGATAGAAGAGAGATTTTGTCATTGTCAAGGGCGAGAAGTAGATCACTAACTACTTTGAGGAGGGCAGTCTCTGTGCTGTGACCAGCTCTGTAAGCAGACTGGTGGGGGTCAATGAGATTGTTATGAGTGAGATGCGCTGAAAGCTGGGAAAGAACAGTTATCTCAAGGCTTTTTTGGACAGGAAGGGAAGGTTAGAAACAGGCCTGTAGCTTTGCAAAAGGTTTGGGTCCAAAGAGGGCTTTTAAGGGACAAACAGCAGCAGAGTTGTACACTAGGGGAAAGTACCAACATGAAAGGGAACAATTGATAACAACAGTTATGTGGGGAAGCAAAACATCAAGACAATCAATCATGAAAGATGCAGGCAATGGATCAAGTTCGCATGTTTTGAATGGTGAGTTGGTTATCACTTTTCTAACATCACTCTCAGTCACACTGCTAAACGAGGTGAAAGGCTGTCCAGAAAAGTTAGTATCACTGACAAAGGGGGACTGTGCCAAACAAGGTTTGTCCAAATTGTATCGTATGGTTTTGATCTTTGAGTTGAAAAAGTCAGAGAAAAGCACAGGAAGGTCAGAAGGGGAGAAAACGGTAGGTAGTGGAGTGTTGCTTTTTCTGCCCAACAGACTGTTTGTCAGCTGATAGAGTTGAGCAGATGTTTTACAGTCCATTATTTTGCTGGAAAAGAAATTAGACTGGGCCTCGAACACAATTCTGTCCACACGATGTTTCTGCCAGTTGAAGATTTTCTCGTGAACGTGAAGCCCTGATTTCTTCCACTGACGTTCCGCTCTGCGTCACTCAGCTTTCTATGTTAAAGCAATAACTAATTAACATTTCAAGCAACGCATTTAAACTGTCCACGTAGCATGGTTCTGTCCCATTCTTGAAAACCTGCACTCTTTCAAGTTGAAACATGTTAAGTTTTCTTGCGTAGTCAGTGTGTGCGTGCGTTTAAGTTTAAGTAGGTACTTTAGACTTAAATTTCACTTCCTAGGACACACTGTTTTTTGCATAATGTAGTGAGTTCTGATTCTATGGAAATGCTTAAGAGTTAAATGTTTTGTTCCCACGACATAACCCGTAAAACTCTTGAGCTATCCTAAGAAATTCTGCTCTGACCCTGCCAGTCCAACAGTACAGATAGACGTTGACAGCACTGTTGGTGTACCATAAGAGTAAACTGGCTTCAGAAAATATCCAATATCGTCCATTTACTACATATTCCTCCATTACTAAATACACAGTGACAGGTGTTGCAAGAAGGAAAAAACGTACACTGACAGCAATCAAGGTGACAGTCAGTGAAGACACATTCTGTTGTCTGGAATCCTGGCTGGCTTGTTGAACAGAAAGACGTTTGTTTGTTCTGACAGATCTGACCAGTGTCCACAACAGAACACAGTTGCTGACAGCCAATAAAGGGAAAGGGAGCAAACGAGTTTGAAGTTGGCGAACCCAAAGAAAGTACAATGCTCGATAAATCTCTTTGCAACGTTCATTTCTTATGCGAAAATATCCTAATATGTAGCCATTCATCAACATGAGAGTGAAGATGACAACACTGACTATAACTCTTGAACTTTCTCTTCGTCCACACAGCATTGACACGAAGCGGCGACAGCACAGAGGCAGCTCTGAGCATGTTGAGTGACACCAGCATCCAGGACGATACCGGCGATGCGGTGTTGTATACCATTCTATTCAGCTTACACTGCCATTCACTACGGGCACTGGAGTACATCACACCAAATGTCCTGTACAGCCATCGTTCCAAAGGACCTGTTATCAACACCAACTGATCAGACACAGCCATGACCTTGCAGAAAACACTGTAGATGGATGAAGGAAGACGAAACATGATCAGAAGTATCACCAGATTTCCACAGAAACCAAAAGCAAAAACGATTGGATTACCAATGTCCTCAATCATTTTAGACAGAACGTTGGCACCTCAATTTAGAGAGAAAAGTGGCAGAGTGGGTAAGACGTTCGCCTGCCAAACGTTCAATGCATGGCTGCAGCGTGAGTGACCCGGGTTCGAATCCCGGCCTCGTCCTTTCTTTCTTGTTCGACAGGGAAATCGAACTGAACGTCGAGTCTTTCGGATTGGGACTTAAAGCTAATCTGACCAGTGCTCTTTACGCACGTAAAAATCCCACGGCAGTTGAAAGTCGGTAAGAGCAGGGAGAACTCCCGCTGCCTGGTATGACCAAATTGACAGCTAGGTTTTCCAAGTGCCCCCCCACCCCCTCCTCACCCTGCCCCCCCACACACCAAAAAAAGGGTAGGCGCTGCGCTTGCGGCGACGCGCTCTCCGGGGGAGAGCAGCCCGAATTTCACAGAGAATGAGATAAGTCTTTGTGACTAGAATATGCCAAATACCAATCAGATATGCTATGTTTAAATAGGGTTTGTTTAGATCAATCCACGTTGGTCTTTGATAGTGGTCAGAGATCTCCACTGTACTGGTCGCTTCAAAAGTGTTGTGAAGTGGACACTGTTTACTTTAATTTACTTCCGTAGTCATCTTGTAGCTTATGCCATGTACTTGGCCACAAAGACAGTTTTCATCAAAGCAAATTATTCTGCATTACAAATGCACCAACTTTTTAGTCCTTCATATTAGGGGAACGGAGCTCAGCTAATCACTGTGATTTTTCATTCATACTATTTTTTATCCTTTAATTTGGATATCATCTCAGTAGCCAGTCCTCTCTAGTCATGTTGCAGGCCGATATGCTGATGAGACCTTCACTAGGTCGAAACAGCTGACTGTGCCGGTATGGGCACTGTCCTCTCCCCCATCGGGCGAAAAAGTAAATCAGCACATTTTACTTTTTACTTATTACTTTTTTCTTTTTTTCAGAACACAGAACAAATCGCTAAAAGTTAATGATTAACTGAGTTTGTTTCTGATGTTCACAAATAAAGACATTGAACACAATTGATTAAACTGTTTTTGTGACCAAGTACATTGCTTAAGCTACAAGATGACTACGGAAGTAAATCAAAGTTAACAGTGTCCACTTCACAACACTTTTGAAGTGACCAGTACAGTGGAGATCTCTGACCACTATCAAAGACCTACCTCTCTAATCTCGTTTACCTGTACTCCCCCTCCAGGTCTCTCCGTTCCTCTTCTGACAAACTTATCCTTTCTGTTCCTCGTACAAACACTAAGACATATGTGAACGTTAATTTTCTTTCAGCGCCCCTTCTGTATGGAACACCGTACCATATGAACTTCGTTCTGCTAAATCTGTCCAATCTTTCAAAACCGCTCTTAAAACTCACCTCTTCCGGCAATACCTCTGATTTCTTCCTTGTCCTGTTTCCTGCCTTAAAACTATGTTCCGCACATTGTGTGTGGGTGTGTGCACACGCGCGTGGTTGTGTGGATGTGTGCGTGCATGCATGTTTGTGGCTATGTGCATTTTTTTTATAGTTAATATTGTAGTAGCTTATGATCTATGTATTTATTTAAATAATTGTGAAGCGCCGTGAGCTCAATGAGAGAAAGGGCGCTCTATAAATGTTAATTATTATTATTATTATTAAAAAAAGTTTAATAAAAGCACATTATTCTACATTACAGATGCACCAATCTTTCAGAACACAGAACAATTCTAAAAGTTAATGATTAACTGAGTTTGTTTCTGAGGTTCACAAATAAAGACATTGGACACAAAAAAGCTTTCATAAAAGCAAATTATTCTACATTACAGATGCACCAATCTTTTAGTCCTTCAGATTAGGGGGACTGAGATCAGCTAATCAATGAGATTTTTCAGTCATACTATTTGTATCCTTTAATTGGGATATGATCTCAGTAGCTGGCCCTCTCTAGTCATGTCTATTATATTTTTAAATAATAATTTTAGAACATTATTATTTTCATTATTTTACATACATGTTTTTGCTATTTCTGGTTTAACTTAGTGCTGATTTGCTTTTATTGTGGACTTTGAAGAATTTGGATGTATAGAGTACACCATTCTCTTGTAGAATGTCTTCTTGCTCAAGTTGACAACCACTGGACACAAATTGCGTGAATTGGTCCAGTGGGGACCAGTCACCTTTTTAACTCAAGTAAAAACCTCGTTCTATGGCTTCGGCCTTTTCTAGGAATGTAACATTGGATTGTTACAATAAAAATCTTTTAAAAATAAAAAGGAATTGTGTTTTGTAAACACAATGTAAATATTTTTTTACATAGACCTTCTTTGAAGTTTTAAAAAAATTTGTTGTTGTTCTTAAAAAATAGTGGTCCTGAAATTTTAATCCTAGCTCATTCCCCTAAGTTTAACTTAGGATAATTCCTTTTAAAATAAAGTATTTTACCCCAATAAACTTCCTTTTTTAATCGCAGGCCATGCCAGACATGGTGAAATTCAACAAATTATTTAGATAAAAGACTCTAAACTAAAAAGTACCAATTAAAAATCTCCTTTTGTCTTTAACTGCATTAAAATAAAAACTTTAACTTTATAAAAAGTAATGTCCCACATGGAAATTTCCGAGAGGACGTAAAACTAAATTAATAAAAAAAATACACAAATTGCAGGCCGATATGCAGACTATCTATCTATCTATCTATCTAATATCTAGATATTATAACGGCTGAATATGTATGTATGTATCTATCTATCTATACTTATCTATCTATCTATGTATCTGTGTGGTGTGTGTGTGTGTGTGTGTGTGGTGTGTGTGTGTGTGTACTTTAGAAGTTCGAACCAATGTCCTTTGATATCTGCATGAACTGGATCTGCACTCACGTAAATGCTTGTTAATGTATTAGCATCTCCACACTTCGATAGTTAAAAGTGAAAACAAAACTTATTTTGAAGTATTTCTTGCGACACAAAATTTGCTTCACATTAGTTTATTTTCAAAAGATCATAATAATTTACGAAACTGGCAACATTGAAACATATATTCACTTCAAAAGGATTTTAATTTTGAACTTAAATACATTTAAACGTTTCTGTTGATCTCAGAAATGTAAAACAACCAGCTGCAGCAACCTGCTTTCGTTCTTTCTCTGCAACATCACCAAGAAGAGCAGCAGTAATCTGGACGGCTGAATAAAATACTACAAACAACTCATTTCGTATTGCGCTGTGTTAACAAACACGTACCTAGCACACAGTGTTTCCTCTGACTACAACATGAATGTGAACACTACGTAAACATTATAAATTATAGCACAGTGAAAGGAATCACTGAATTATTGAAAACTCTTTGTGCATCTGTGTAATCCTGAATGCGTGCACATGCGTCTGCGTCTGTGCGTACGTGCACACTTCTTTTTCACACACCTGTCTGATTTAAGGCTGTTTCACACACAGTGATTTATGTACCGTGTTGTCAAAATGTTTTGTTTTCACTGACGGTTTGATTTATTGTTTTCATGTTGGCTCCGCAATTAGGAGAAAGACCGTGAATCCCGCATGTAACGGTACACCTTGTGTTGGAACGAACCTCACAGAGGGCACTGTACTAATGTTTTGTTGTTGCACCTTGTGTTGAAACGAACCTCACAGAGGGCACGGAGTCAATAATGTACTAATGTTTTCTTGTTTTACTAACTTCATTAAACTTCGTTAAGGCATTGAGGCTTACACAGAGACAGAGCCTTACAACACTTATAAAAGGAACAGTATCGGTCTGTATGGTTACTTGGTGCCTTCCCAGGTCGAGAGGACGTAAAGCTTTAGATTTCTTCTGTATGGTTACTTGCAAAGTGTTGTTTGCATTGATCAGTGACATGTATTGTTTGAGTAGTTCTTGTTGGAAACATGTCTTTGGTATCACCAGACGTGATAATTTGAAACTTTAGAAGTCATGTTTCTAGGTATATGAATGAAATCGTCAGGTTTACCACGTACATATCTGCTTTTCTGATATTTTACCGTTAAAGTAAAAAGCAAACAAACAAGTAGACACACAAACTAACATAGAAACACTTTAACGAAAACAGAAGATTGCTCCAGCAACAATCTTAACTTAGCATAACTGTTGTACAAGCTTTAGGACGTGTCTAAAGAACCATTTGTTGTCCATTCATAGCCTTGTGACAAAATCGGACTTTGACAACGATAAGGTCTCTGCAACTAGGGTTATTAACGCCCTTGACAGTGAGAGTGAAGCCCTTGCTGGTCAGTACTGACAAGGGGCATTCACTCTTGCGAAAGGCAGCCATTTTAGTGGCCTCAAATAGGGTTATTGGCACGAGTTATCCCCCTATCTGGTCAGTACTGAACCATCTTCCCACACCCACCAAGGGAATTCACTATGGCAAAAAGTGTTCGGCGCAGACCCAATAAGCATGCCGATAACCGTGAACCGAAAAAACATTCCTACCCTGGCTGATAAAGTTGATCCCAGCGACAACAGAAGTTGAATCAATCATAGTTACATCCTTAAGGTAGATGCATCAGTTTCAACACTGGTGCCATAGCCAGTGCTACAGTTGAAGTCACTTCTTGTCCAGTATTTCAACAACTTTGATTGAGTTTTTCTGAGGAGTTGTGACTGTGTCCTTCAGCGCTGATGCAAATGACACGTGGTGTTGACATACAAGTGTCATTTACAATGCATTCCAGGAATTGTGATCACAACAGTCTACTCTCTCACTCTCTCTCTTCTCTCTTCATCCTTTCTCATCTCTCTTTCTTTCTCTATCTCCTGGCTATCTCTATCTCTCTCTCCAGTCATCTCTCCTCATCTTCTCCTCTCCTCGTCATCACTCCTCTCTATATCCGTCTCTATCGCTCGTCGCAGGTCCTCGATCATCTCTCTAGTCTCTCTCCCTCACTCTCTCTATCTCTCTCTCTCTCCTCTCTCTCTCCTCTCTCCCTCTCTCTCTGTGTCTCTCTCTCTCCCTCCCTCTCTCGCGCTCTCTCTCTCTCTCGCCTCTCATCCTCTCTCTCTCTCTCTCTCTCTCTCTTTTCTAACGTCGAACGTCATGTACATGTATGACAGTGTATTAGCAAGAGTGAGATGTGGTGGTGCTTTATCTGACTGTATCAATTGTACAACTGGTGTCAAACAGGGTGATGTATGTAGCCCTGTCCTATTTTCTTTATTCATTAATGAAGTTAGTTGAGAAGTTATTGATAATGGACGACATGGTGCTACTTTTATTAACGATGTTATTGAACTGTTTATTTTACTCCTCGCTGATGATATTGCTCTAATTTCAGAAACAGTTGTTGGTCTTCAAACCCAGTTGAATAGTTTATACAGAGCTGCATCACGTTTTCAATTTAATGTTAATATGTCCAAAAGTAATATTATTGTATTTATAAAAAGGTGGGTATCTCTCTTTTAGGGAAAAATTGTTTTATAACGGAGTTATGATGCCAGTAGGGTTAATGTTTATAAATATTTAGGCATATATTTTTCTACTCGTTTAGGTTTTACTTTTGCTTGTATTAAGGATCTAGCTAGTAAGGCAAAGAGGGCATTAATTTCCATTATGTTTAATCTTAGAAAATTAAATAATGACTGTTTTCCTTTGTTTATGAAACTTTTTGACTCGCAAATTCAGCCAATGTTTTTATTGTATGGAGCTGAATAAAATCCATTTATTTGCACCTCTCTGAAAAAGATTTTAGGAGTTTCTATCAAAACACCAAATAAACTTGTTTATGGTGAGACAAAGCGTTTTCCTTATTATGTTTCTTCAGCTGTAAAATGTATTCGCTTTTGGCTTCTAAGACTTACAGAAATGGATGCGTTCAGATTACCACGTAAAGCTTTATAATATGTTGTATCTTTTAGATGAGAGAGGCAAGACGAATTGGGTAACTAGAGTAAGGATAAAGTTATTTGAATTTGGTTTTGGTTTTGTGTGGATTAATCAGGGTGTAGGAAACAAAGTTGAGTTTTTACGTATTTTTCGTGATAGGTTGATTGAATGTCAATGGCAGGATTGGCATGCACATTTGGAATACAGCAGAAGATATGATATGTACAGTTTAGTTAATTCGTCACATTTAGTTCCTTTGTATATGACTATGCAATTAAACAGACATCTAAAAAGAATACTAACTAAATTCAGATTTGGAATATCAGATTTAAACAAACATTATTTTTTATTACAGGGATCATAAAGAAAATGAGTTATTATTGTGTCCTTATTGTCAAAATGTAATTGAAGATGAAGTTCATTTTGTATTCACCTGTCCATTATATGATGATCTCAGAAGAAAACTTATTCCTGCTAAGTTCATTCGTAATCCCTGTCTGTTTAAGCTTATAATGCTAACTCTCCTCTAGCAATGAAAATGTTATAACATGTTTCTGATGTTTTCCTTTATCATGCATTTAAAGATTAGAGATAGATATATAAACCGGTTAGAAATGAATCTTATTTACTGTATTGTTTTTGAATGTTCATGTTTTCCCCCTTCAAAATAACGTGGCGCAAGGCCTTTTTTGACATAAACCACCGTAAACAAAAGAAAACCATCGCAATTTTACACCCGCTGGCAATCCGCATTCGCATTCATCTCTCTCCCTGTCTCCCCCCACAACGCCGACACTACCATCAATCTCTCCTCTCCACCCCAATTCCACGCGAAATCTCTCAAGTTCCCCCCCATTCCACAGAAAGACACCAATCCTCAACGACATAAGATCTATCCCCGATCTGTAAGGGGTTGTGTGCGTGTTAAGGGTGGGGAGGGTAGGGCGCGTGCGTAGTGTGTGCTGTGTGCTAGATGTGCGTGTCGCGTGCGCCAGCGCGCGATCGTGCGTGACTGTTGATCCCTGATTAAGCTCGCTGTCATTGTTTTCCCTCTCTGAAGTCACTGACATGAAGACTAACACCAACAGAACAAAGACATCTGAGTAGCGAGAGCAGAGAGATGAGCGAGAACCAAGACCGAGAGAAATGAAGCAGAGCGAGAAGAGCAGGAGAGGAGAAGAGAGACAGAACAACGAATATACACAGCGAGGCGAGGCGGCAGATAGACATAGAGCTAGACCGACAGAGATGACCACTTCAATTTCGTGATAAAAATAAAAACACATTTGAAAGAAGAAAACATTTTCACAGAACATAGATCGTGTTTTTAATTCACTGCGGTAAGATGGTTTAGGGTTTCTGCATAAACACATTTATTGTGTGCAAGTATCATCTAGTAGGTGCAAATACACACAAATAGACATACGTGACCGCAAAACTACATACAATCCAAAATGTCGTGTGCAGGAGAGATCGAGGGAGAGAGAGAGAGTCAGAGTAGAGAGAGATGGAGCGAGAGACATTAGCTGTACGAGAGAGAGCAAGAGAGAGACTGGGAGGAGGAAGAGCAGAGGAGGGAGAGAGCGAGAGAGGAGAGAGCGAGAGAGAGAGAGAGAAGCACGAGAGAGAGCAACAAGTCATCTAGATGCAATCAATAAAATCCATTGTAAGCAGTATTAACACTAGAAGACATCCCATCAATCAGAACTATCTGTTTGTCGCTGTAGTGAATAATTTAGAATTGTCCATTCACCATTTGGCTCTCACCAATCAGAACCATCTGTTTGTGCAGTGGTGAATAATTTAGAATTGTCTATTTATCATTTGGCCCTCAATGCCTTTTTTGTGGTTAATTATGGGAGGACGTAAAACAAAACTTTTCTTCTTCCTTTTTTGTGCGTGCCAAAAAAAAAGGAGAAGGATATAAGAATGATAGCAATGCAGCAAATTGAGAGAGAGAGAGAGAGGAGAGAGAGAGAGAAAGGCTGGATGAGAGACGGAGAGGGAGAGAGAAGGGGAGAGAGAGGGAGAGAGAGAGAGACTGGACACTGGAAAAATATATTTGACAAGGAAAAAAAAAAAAAAAAATAAAAAAGGACACAAAAAAAAAAGTTAAAAAAAAAAAAAAAAAAAAAAAACATACAAAACAAAAAAACATTGGTGACAAACTTAAAAAAAAAAAATCTTGTTAAAAAACATCTCTCTCCCAAAAAAAAAAAAAAAACAAAAAAAAACAATAACACAGAATCCCCCCCAAAGCTAATGTTAAAATTAACTCATAGCTTGCAAATAAAAAAAAAAACAATCAAACCTTGTGAAACTTTAGACGGATAAAAACAACTACACAAGCATGGTTTGTTGTAAATGAACAGTAAAAATCAAATGAAAAAAAAAAAAAAAAAAAAAAAAAAAAAAAAAAAAAAAAAAAAAAAAAAAAAAAAAAAATAAAAAAAAAAAAAAAAAAAAAAAAAAAAAAAAAAAAAAAAAAAAAAAAAAAAAAAAAAAAAAAAAAAAAAAAAAAAAAAAAAAAAAAAAAAAAAAAAAAAAAAAAAAAAAAAAAAAAAAAAAAAAAAAAAAAAAAAAAAAAAAAAAAAAAAAAAAAAAAAAAAAAAAAAAAAAAAAAAAAAAAAAAAAAAAAAAAAAAAAAAAAAAAAAAAAAAAAAAAAAAAAAAAAAAAAAAAAAAAAAAAAAAAAAAAAAAAAAAAAAAAAAAAAAAAAAAAAAAAAAAAAAAAAAAAAAAAAAAAAAAAAAAAAAAAAAAAAAAAAAAAAAAAAAAAAAAAAAAAAAAAAAAAAAAAAAAAAAAAAAAAAAAAAAAAAAAAAAAAAAAAAAAAAGAAAAAAAAAAAAAAAAAAAAAAAAAAAAAAAAAAAAAAAAAAAAAAAAAAAAAAAAAAAAAAAAAAAAAAAAAAAAAAAAAAAAAAAAAAAAAAAAAAAAAAAAAAAAAAAAAAAAAAAAAAAACAAAAAAAAAAAAAAAAACAAAAAAAAAAAAAAAAAAAAAAAAAAAAAAAAATAAAAAAAAACAAAAAAAAAAAAAAAAAAAAAAAAAAAAAAAAAAAAAAAAAAAAAAAAAAAAAAAAAAAAAAAAAAAAAAAAAAAAATGAGTTTCTATGCACTGGATTGGAGGTATAGTAATCAAACTAATGATTTTGATTAATCATGTGGTCTAATTTAGTGTGAGTGGGGGGAGAACGCCCCAACCCCTGCCATAAGTCATTAAAGTAGGGTTTGCCCACTTTTACCTCTGTCCGACTACGCAACGGAAAAACGATTGTGGAGGGGAAAAATCGAATTGCATGTTGATCAGCACGGTTTAAAAACTTTGTGGAATCTAACGGAAAAGGTAGATAGATCTTAAGATTTTTTTTGCTTGTTTATTTTGAATGTGTTAAGTGGTTATAGTGAGTTTAAATGTTTTTTGCAACGATAGACAGGCAAGCACCCAGGAACAGCGAAAGAAATAAATTTTAGCGCCTTGCTAACTATTGTACGAGCAATTAGAACTTGGATTTAATTTTGTATATTACGATAAGGTGGTACCTCGACATTTACGGCCGAGTACGGAGTGTTAGTATTAAAATTTTGACAGGTGGTAGAAAGAGAATTCAAGATATGCTTCTCGCTTACGCATATACGTATACGTATGATGTTTTTAGGTATATTAATGAAAACAACCCCGAAAACTAAGCAGTTAATGCCATAGTGAATCTAACGTGAAGACCTATTGCAATCATTGAGGTCATTGCACTACTGACGATGTGACATTGGGCAACATAGATTGAAAGAGTATAGAATATTAGATCCAATAATAAGAATATTGTGTTTGCCGAACCTTTTATTCCTGTACGTCCTGTTATCCTGTATTAGTATGAAAGGTTTAATCCTTTTATGATTTCTTGTTACCTCTAAAGGTTAATATGTTTGGTTTATAGTGTGAGGATGGAAGAGGTTAAAGATAGGAATAATAAGGCTTACGCCGCAAGAAGCTTATTGCCTATGCTTATTATCTCAGCTTCCTTTGGGCGGGCGCCACTTACTTTTCTCAATTTATGGGTGCTTTTTTTCTCTCTTTCTGGCTGTCTT
>CM065681.1:1973123-2046179 GCA_017654935.2 Phymorhynchus buccinoides | reverse complement strand
GCATGGAGCCAGGATGACTCCTCCCCCCATCATATATCCCCATGTCAAAATGACTCAGCTGCTCTTATTTCAGGATTTAGGGGGGGGAGTCATTCTGACACAGTGTCAGATTAACTCCCCCCCTTATTTTCCTTGTATTTACAGCGTGAGTCTTTTCGAGCATGGAGCCAGGATGACTCCTCCCCCCATCATATATCCCCATATCAAAATGACTCAGCTGCTCTTATTTCAGGATTTAGGGGGGGGAGTCATTCTGACACAGTGTCAGATTAACTCCCCCCCTTATTTTCCTTGTATTTACAGCGTGAGTCTTTTCGAGCATGGAGCCAGGATGACTCCTCCCCCCATCATATATCCCCATATCAAAATGACTCAGCTGCTCTTATTTCAGGATTTAGGGGGGGGAGTCATTCTGACACAGTGTCAGATTAACTCCCCCCCTTATTTTCCTTGTATTTACAGCGTGAGTGTTTTCGAGCATGGAGCCAGGATGACTCCTCCCCCCATCATATATTCCCATGTCAAAATGACTCAGCTGCTCTTATTTCAGGATTTAGGGGGGGGAGTCATTCTGACACAGTGTCAGATTAACTCCCCCCCTTATTTTCCTTGTATTTACAGCGTGAGTCTTTTCGAGCATGGAGCCAGGATGACTCCTCCCCCCATCATATATCCCCATGTCAAAATGACTCAGCTGCTCTTATTTCAGGATTTAGGGGGGGGAGTCATTCTGACACAGTGTCAGATTAACTCCCCCCCTTATTTTCCTTGTATTTACAGCGTGAGTCTTTTCGAGCATGGAGCCAGGATGACTCCTCCCCCCATCATATATCCCCATGTCAAAATGACTCAGCTGCTCTTATTTCAGGATTTAGGGGGGGGAGTCATTCTGACACAGTGTCAGATTAACTCCCCCCCTTATTTTCCTTGTATTTACAGCGTGAGTCTTTTCGAGCATGGAGCCAGGATGACTCCTCCCCCCATCATATATCCCCATATCAAAATGACTCAGCTGCTCTTATTTCAGGATTTAGGGGGGGGAGTCATTCTGACACAGTGTCAGATTAACTCCCCCCCTTATTTTCCTTGTATTTACAGCGTGAGTGTTTTCGAGCATGGAGCCAGGATGACTCCTCCCCCCATCATATATCCCCATGTCAAAATGACTCAGCTGCTCTTATTTCCGGATTTAGGGGGGGGAGTCATTCTGACACAGTGACAGATTAACTCCCCCCCTTATTTTCCTTGTATTTACAGCGTGAGTCTTTTCGAGCATGGAGCCAGGATGACTCCTCCCCCCATCATATATCCCCATGTCAAAATGACTCAGCTGCTCTTATTTCAGGATTTAGGGGGGGGAGTCATTCTGACACAGTGTCAGATTAACTCCCCCCCTTATTTTCCTTGTATTTACAGCGTGAGTCTTTTCGAGCATGGAGCCAGGATGACTCCTCCCCCCATCATATATCCCCATATCAAAATGACTCAGCTGCTCTTATTTCAGGATTTAGGGGGGGGAGTCATTCTGACACAGTGTCAGATTAACTCCCCCCCTTATTTTCCTTGAATTTACAGCGTGAGTGTTTTCGAGCATGGAGCCAGGATGACTCCTCCCCCCATCATATATCCCCATGTCAAAATGACTCAGCTGCTCTTATTTCCGGATTTAGGGGGGGGAGTCATTCTGACACAGTGACAGATTAACTCCCCCCCTTATTTTCCTTGTATTTACAGCGTGAGTCTTTTCGAGCATGGAGCCAGGATGACTCCTCCCCCCATCATATATCCCCATGTCAAAATGACTCAGCTGCTCTTATTTCAGGATTTAGGGGGGGGAGTCATTCTGACACAGTGTCAGATTAACTCCCCCCCTTATTTTCCTTGTATTTACAGCGTGAGTCTTTTCGAGCATGGAGCCAGGATGACTCCTCCCCCCATCATATATCCCCATGTCAAAATGACTCAGCTGCTCTTATTTCAGGATTTAGGGGGGGGAGTCATTCTGACACAGTGTCAGATTAACTCCCCCCCTTATTTTCCTTGTATTTACAGCGTGAGTCTTTTCGAGCATGGAGCCAGGATGACTCCTCCCCCCATCATATATCCCCATATCAAAATGACTCAGCTGCTCTTATTTCAGGATTTAGGGGGGGGAGTCATTCTGACACAGTGTCAGATTAACTCCCCCCCTTATTTTCCTTGAATTTACAGCGTGAGTGTTTTCGAGCATGGAGCCAGGATGACTCCTCCCCCCATCATATATCCCCATGTCAAAATGACTCAGCTGCTCTTATTTCAGGATTTAGGGGGGGGAGTCATTCTGACACAGTGACAGATTAACTCCCCCCCTTATTTTCCTTGTATTTACAGCGTGAGTCTTTTCGAGCATGGAGCCAGGATGACTCCTCCCCCCATCATATCCCCATGTATCCCCATGTCAAAATGACTCAGCTGCTCTTATTTCAGGATTTAGGGGGGGGAGTCATTCTGACACAGTGTCAGATTAACTCCCCCCCTTATTTTCCTTGTATTTACAGCGTGAGTCTTTTCGAGCATGGAGCCAGGATGACTCCTCCCCCCATCATATATCCCCATATCAAAATGACTCAGCTGCTCTTATTTCAGGATTTAGGGGGGGGAGTCATTCTGACACAGTGTCAGATTAACTCCCCCCCTTATTTTCCTTGAATTTACAGCGTGAGTGTTTTCGAGCATGGAGCCAGGATGACTCCTCCCCCCATCATATATTCCCATGTCAAAATGACTCAGCTGCTCTTATTTCCGGATTTAGGGGGGGGAGTCATTCTGACACAGTGACAGATTAACTCCCCCCCTTATTTTCCTTGTATTTACAGCGTGAGTCTTTTCGAGCATGGAGCCAGGATGACTCCTCCCCCCATCATATATCCCCATGTCAAAATGACTCAGCTGCTCTTATTTCAGGATTTAGGGGGGGGAGTCATTCTGACACAGTGTCAGATTAACTCCCCCCCTTATTTTCCTTGTATTTACAGCGTGAGTCTTTTCGAGCATGGAGCCAGGATGACTCCTCCCCCCATCATATATCCCCATATCAAAATGACTCAGCTGCTCTTATTTCAGGATTTAGGGGGGGGAGTCATTCTGACACAGTGTCAGATTAACTCCCCCCCTTATTTTCCTTGTATTTACAGCGTGAGTGTTTTCGAGCATGGAGCCAGGATGACTCCTCCCCCCATCATATATCCCCATGTCAAAATGACTCAGCTGCTCTTATTTCAGGATTTAGGGGGGGGAGTCATTCTGACACAGTGACAGATTAACTCCCCCCCTTATTTTCCTTGTATTTACAGCGTGAGTCTTTTCGAGCATGGAGCCAGGATGACTCCTCCCCCCATCATATATCCCCATGTCAAAATGACTCAGCTGCTCTTATTTCAGGATTTAGGGGGGGGGAGTCATTCTGACACAGTGTCAGATTAACTCCCCCCCTTATTTTCCTTGTATTTACAGCGTGAGTCTTTTCGAGCATGGAGCCAGGATGACTCCTCCCCCCATCATATATCCCCATGTCAAAATGACTCAGCTGCTCTTATTTCAGGATTTAGGGGGGGGAGTCATTCTGACACAGTGTCAGATTAACTCCCCCCCTTATTTTCCTTGTATTTTACAGGATGACCACAGAGAGAGATCGGGAAAATCCGAAAATCGGGAAAATCCGATGTGACTGCTTGTGGGAATTCATAAAATCAGGAAAATCCGTTGTCTATGCTCGTTCGATCTTCCTTCCAGTACATAGTGGGGGGTAGGGTTAGGTTTAGAGCTACGGTTAGGGTTAGGGTTAGTATTCCAAAAAGATAATTGGCTCAAAATGTTGCTTAGATACACCTTTATGTATGGTAAGAAAGGCAAAAACTGAATGATAGAATTAACCGAGAAACGTAAGGGGGGGGGGGCACATCTTGACCTTTACCCTCTTTTGTTTTAAGATTAAATCGAAAATTACAATGATTGATTTTAAGGAAACCATCCATGGCCACCAATTGTCTTGCAGTTCTCTTAGCTGTCATAGCGAGGATGCACCTTGGGCAAGGCATCTCCACAAACAAACAAATCTCATCCCAATTTTCCAGGTAGAGCAGTCGTCTCTACTGAACAGAGATCATAGTCACATATTATTGAACAGAGATCAGTCACATATTACTGAAAAGAGATCATAGTCACATATTACTGAACAGAGATCATAGTCACATATTACTGAACAGATATCAAGTCACATATTACTGAACAGAGATCATAGTCACATATTACTGAACAGAGATCATAGTCACATATTACTGACAAATGCACATCATCGGTGAAAGCAAAACATTCTCCTGAAATGACATGTTTCAATGTTCTCTGAATCTTCCCAATCCTGAAGTGGTGACCAAAATAAAAATAATTTCTGATGTGTGTGTGTGTATACAGAATGTCTACCTTCTTCTTTTAATCTGTCGTCAATGTTGGCACAAATGTTTGATTCTATAAGAACGTGGTTCCGGATGACAAGATGGCCAATCCTGAACTCTTCCTATCAGATTTTTCAATCCTGATTTCAGGAGCATGCCTGAACTACTTTCACCCATGGGTAGCACACACCCAGCCTCACCTCCTCCTGCTCATTGTCGGTGGGCAGGGCAAACGTTGGGTTCAGCCCCGCTATGGTGGGCAGGAAGAACGGAGCGGCCTTCGGCACTTTGGGCGGCTCTTTAGGCTTGTTTCGCATCTGTCGACACAAACCACAATGCCAACCAAAGTAATAAATCTGTAATATAAACCTTGCATCTGTCAACACAAACCACAATGCCAACCAAAGTAATAAATCTGTAATATAAACCTCGCATCTGTCGACACAAACCACAATGCCAACCAAAGTAATAAATCAGTAATATAAACCTCGCATCTGTCGACACAAACCACAATGCCAACTAAAGTAACAAATCTGTAATATAAACCTCGCATCTGTCGACACAAACCACAATGCCAACTAAAGTAACAAATCTGTAATATAAACCTCGCATCTGTCAACACAAACCACAATGCCAACCAAAGTAATAAATCTGTAATATAAACCAAACGTAAACATTACATAATATGCAACACAAACCAAATTCTGTAATAGGTCAGGCAGAGGTGAGGACAATTATGCATAACAAAAATTGCAAACAGCACAGTATTGATGCAATAGACTAATACAACGTGAATGTGACTTGACAAAGGTACCACAATGAAAACCGTATTCACTATATACTATGAAAAAGATTGCAACAGACTACACAATACTGGTTCAATGTCACTGACATGCAAAACTTTGTGTGGCTGCAGTAACAGTAAGGAGGTAGGGAGAGGAGAGAAAAAATTAGATGTAGAGAGACGGAAGGGTAGAGAGAGAGGAGACGGACAAACAAAGTGAGAGAGAAGGGAGAGAGAGACAGACAGAAAGAGGACGAAGGTTTTCACCTTGATGACTTCCAGGTGCAGCAGGTTGAGCCAGCGCGATGTGGGCAGCAGGGACAGAGTCACCAGCTCATCGCTGATCTGTTCCGGGGATTTGAACTCTGACTCCTCATACTCCTTCATCTCTTCATCCTCTATGCCACTCTCTATGTCATCTGTAATGACAGCAAGCATAACACACAATACATAGATTCAAAATGAAAGAAATATATGACCCATTCACCGCTGATCTGTTCGAGGGATTTGAACTCAGACTCTTCGTACTCCTTCATCTCTTTGTCCTCTACACCGCTCTCGTCGTCTGTAATGAATGACAGCAATTATCACACAATACGTAGATTAAACAGTACAGGGATATGTGACCACTTCATCGATGATGTGTTCCGGGGGGTTGAACACAAACTCTTCATATTCCTGCCTGTCTTCGTCCTCCATGTCGTCTGTAAAGACAGCAAACAACATACCAAATATAGTTTACACATCATCTTTTTTATGTCTCCGTGTCTGAGAGTAACCTAACCCTAACTCAAACCCTAAACCCCAGGGGACAAATAAAGATGGGCGAACAGTCACAGGGACACAACGAGTGACACAAAGATCACAGGCCACAACGAGTGACACAAAGATCACAGGGACACAATGAGTGACACAAAGATCACAGGGCCACAACGAGTGACACAAAGATCACAGGGACATAACCAGAGTGACACAAAGATCACAGGGACATAACCAGAGTGACACAAAGAACATTGAAAGATCACAGGGACATAACCAGAGTGACACAAAGATCACAGGGACACGAGTGACACAAAGAACATTGAAAGATCACAGGGACATAACCAGAGTGACACAAAGATCACGAGTGACACAAAGATCACAGGGACACAACGGGAGTGACACAAAGACAACAGGGACACAACGGGAGTGACACAAAGACCACAGGGACACAACGGGAGTGACACAAAGACCACAGCGACACAACAAGAATGACAAAGACCACAGGGACACCACGAGAGTGACACAAAGATCACAGGGACACAACGGGAGTGACACAAAGACAACAGGGACACAACGAGTGACACAAAGACCACAGGGACACAACGGGAGTGACACAAAGACCACAGGGACACAACAAGAGTGACACAAAGACCACAGGGACACCACGAGAGTGACACAAAGACAACAGGGACACAACGGGAGTGACACAAAAGACCACAGGGACACAACGGGAATGATACAAAGACCACAGGGACACAACGATAGTGACACAAAGACCACAATGAGAGTGACACAAAGACCACAGGGACACAACAGGAATGATACAAAGACCACAGGGACACAACGATAGTGACACAAAGACCACAATGAGAGTGACACAAAGACCACAGGGACACAACAGGAGTGACACAAAGACCACAGGGACACAACGAGAGTGACACAAAGATCCAGGGACACCACGAGAGTGACACAAAGATCACAGGGACACAATGAGAGTGACACAACGATCACAGGGACACAACGAGTGACACAACGATCACAGGGACACAACGAGAGTGACACAAAGATCACAGGGACACAACGAGTGACACAAAGATCACAGGGACACAACGAGAGTGACACAAAGATCACAGGGACACAATGAGAGTGACACAAAGATCACAGGGACACAATGAGAGTGACACAAAGATCACAGGGACACAATGAGAGTGACACAACGATCACAGGGACACAACGAGAGTGACACAAAGATCACAGGGACACAACGAGTGACACAAAGATCACAGGGACACAACGAGAGTGACACAAAGATCACAGGGACACAATGAGAGTGACACAAAGATCACAGGGACACAATGAGAGTGACACAACGATCACAGGGACACAACGAGAGTGACACAAAGATCACAGGGACACAACGAGTGACACAAAGATCACAGGGACACAACGAGAGTGACACAAAGATCACAGGGACACAATGAGAGTGACACAAAGATCACAGGGACACAATGAGAGTGACACAAAGATCACAGGGACACAATGAGAGTGACACAAAGATCACAGGGACACAACGAGTGACACAACGATCACAGGGACACAACGAGAGTGACACAAAGATCACAGGGACACAACGAGTGACACAAAGATCACAGGGACACAACGAGAGTGACACAAAGATCACAGGGACACAATGAGAGTGACACAAAGATCACAGGGACACAATGAGTGACACAAAGATCACAGGGACACAATGAGAGTGACACAAAGATCACAGGGACACAATGAGAGTGACACAAAGATCACAGGGACACAACGAGTGACACAAAGATCACAGGGACACAACGAGAGTGACACAAAGATCACAGGGACACAACGAGAGTGACACAAAGATCACAGGGACACAACGAGAGTGACACAAAGATCACAGGGACACAATGAGAGTGACACAAAGATCACAGGGACACAACGAGAGTGACACAAAGATCACAGGGACACAATGAGAGTGACACAAAGATCACAGGGACACAATGAGAGTGACACAAAGATCACAGGGACACAATGAGAGTGACACAAAGATCACAGGGACACAATGAGAGTGACACAAAGATCACAGGGACACAATGAGAGTGACACAAAGATCACAGGGACACAATGAGTGACACAAAGATCACAGGGACACAATGAGAGTGACACAAAGATCACAGGGACACAATGAGAGTGACACAAAGATCACAGGGACACAATGAGAGTGACACAAAGATCACAGGGACACAATGAGAGTGACACAAAGATCACAGGGACACAATGAGTGACACAAAGATCACAGGGACACAATGAGAGTGACACAAAGATCACAGGGACACAATGAGAGTGACACAAAGATCACAGGGACACAATGAGAGTGACACAAAGATCATCATGAGGCAGCGGCTGCAGCAGCACAAAGGCTATGCACTAAAGGTTCTGCTACACACACATGCCATTCGGATCTGAATGCGATGCAATTTTGACCATGAGAGTCATGATTCACGTGAAATTCATGTATTGGGTCTACTTGAGCATATTTATAGATGGAAGTATTTCACGTAATCATGACTCAAGTGACCCAATCGCATCACATCCACATACGATTTTACGCATGTGTGGCGCTGGCATAAGAGCCAGAGCAAAGACTTTACTCCTCTTTCTCGTACTATACTTGCTAGTACAGTGGAACCTCCCGTATAAGACTCCCTCCCACATAAGCCCTACTTCTCTGAGACATTGCCCTTCTTTGTAAGTATTAAACTTACCTCCCTTATAAGAGCTCATTTTGGATGATTTTTGAAGGTGTTATAAGGGAGGTTCCACTGTACCCCATTTCTCCCCACTGTCACAAGTTTCTTTATTGTCCATTGGCATTGTACAACGCACTGTATGGAAACTTATCTCCACCGTGTAAAAATAAAAATATTAATTATAAAAGTATGAAACAGATTAACAAAATATGTAACTCTCACACCACACCCAATCATTCATCTGCTCTCCTCTATCTTGCTCACTCATCATGCAACCCACCACCTTCATTTTTCACCTTTTTTCCCCTTCCTTTCCTCCTTTTTTTCCTTGTTCCTTTTCACTTTCTTCCCTCCCCCCCTCCTTTTATTTTTTTAATTTATTTTTTTAGGTAGGCTTTTCCCCGCTCTCTTTCATCCTATTGTCTGTGTGGCTGACTAAGATGGACATTTCCAAGAGCCTTAAGTGTTGTTATTCTCACCTGGTGCCACACTGGCTGTAGCGGGCATGGCGATGGTTTTGGGCAGGAAGTGGTCGGGCAGCGGCTGCAGGGGGACGAAGGTGTAGAGGGTGTGGTTGGCCCACAGGTAGACCCCCAGGTCCCCCACGTGGCTGGTGGCCAGGAAATCCCCACAGGGGGACATGCTGAGGGACGTCACCGGAGAATCCACCGCAAAGCAGTCAATCAGCCTGAAACAGGCATCAGAATACTTACTCCAGAGTCCAATCCGTGGACGAACAACACTCGCCATGACTCGGAATCGACATCGAGTCGGACCCAACAAAACAATCACTGTCATCAAAACAAACTCTGAAACAGTGAAAGTAAGAGTCTAGAGAGCTCTAAACTCGGAAGAAAAAACAAACATGGCCGCGATTTTTCGTTTCCAAAGGCAAAAAATTAAAACAAACCATTTAAGAATAACATTTGAGAATAAGATCGCGCTGCCTCATGAAGTACAAACCGCGGCCAGTAGCTACCAAAACCGCGGATCCGCGGGCCGTTCTGATGCCTGCTAAAAGAATAACACCAAGCATCAACTGACACTTACCAGCACTAGGTCAATACAACCAAAAGGTTTCGACTGCAATGACAAATCACTTCTCAATTACCCCGTGGGGACACTGGGAAGTCTTTTGGACAAATAGTTTCCTCACCTTCTGGAAGTTCTGTGCTTGTAACTACCTATAATGTGTCACTCTCTTTGACTCTGGCTTTTTCCCTTTGCTTATTGTCATCTATTATCTTTCTGCCTTACTGGTCCATTCTACTGCCTTTGTTCTTAAAACACTCATAATAAAGATTTTCTCCAGCCAAAATCGGACACGCTGGGCCTAACTAATTCATAGGCGCACAATGGCAGCATGAGGCTTTATATGGCAGGAAACTGTCAGAGCGATTGACGAAAAAGAAGAAGACTTCTCAATTTACTGCCTGGCATTAGCAAAACCAACCACATTATTGTCGTAACATAGGGTGCCTTCGAAAGACCTTTCAACAGGATTATTATGCTGTGTCATCAATCTCAATATTATAACAGCCTGTTCAAAAAGCTTTATTGTACTGTCGATTTCATATTAGATTACAAGCCGTTCTAAAAGCTATTTCTGTTTCATCAATCTTTGATAGTCGTTTGAAAGGCATTTCTGATTTATTAAATAAATCATGTATGATAGAGAAAATTGCAAGCATGCACATCCGCACACACACACGCGTGCGCACACACACACACACACACGCAGAGAACTGACCTTCCATGCACCAGACTCCATGTCCTCACAGAACAGTCCATGGAGGCCGTGATCAACCAGCGACCATCGCCGCTGAAACTCTGAAAAACACACATACTATGAAATTGCTTAAATACATTAGTGATGTATGCAAATCAGACACCATACTTAAAGATTGTACCAATGATGGGACGTTTTATAGGCCGCGAGGCCTACGCCATGATGCCTGTCCCTATCACTACTACTACTACTACCACTAAATAACTTCATTGGTGTTTTATGCAAAGCAAGCATGTTAGTACAAACAAAGACGAGCGTTTCATTCCTGAATATGAAAAACATCAAATGCACATGCAACCTCCATGTTAACCCTCCACACACAAACTCCTTCTCGCTCACTCCGATCTTCAAATGCCATCCCGTTAAAGGTACCCAAAGCTAATTTGAAATCTTTTGGTCAGCGCAGCTTCAGTTTTTGTGCCCCCACTGTGTGGAACTCTCTCCCTGTCCATCTCCGTCACCAGTCAACCCTTTCCAGCTTCAAAACCCGGCTCAAGACCCATCTGTTTCGAAAAGCTTTTCCTCTGTGATTTCAGAGATATGTTACATGAATGAGGGAGATTGTAAGTGCATCTGCATGTGATTCAGTGAATGTAAGTGCCTCGAGTCTAATTCATTTAGACAAATTAGAGAAAGGCGCTATATAAATGCTATGCATTACTATTAAAGTGCATAGATGGAAACACATACATAGATTCACAGTGACTTTAATTTTTTTTGCAAGTGAATGTCAAATAAAGATCCCTACATTTACATTCCATATTAATTGGGCAAATCATTGATAAAACCCACAGAAAAGATGACTGGTTTACCCTATCAGTAGCAACCGCCAGAACAAAACACAACACTTGAGACTTGACTTCACTCAACAATCAATAATGAAATAAAGATCACTAAATAACATTTTATAATCTAAAAAAAAGTCATCAGGTGATTGATTGTATTGGTGTGTCCTTTAATCCCTCTACCAATTCGCAATGTGCCCAGGTTTAACACACACCAGAATGTTTTATTTACCGATATTAGTGATGATTTGATAAACACTGACATATGCTACAATACAGGCAGAAGGTGGATGGCTTACCAAGTCAATGATACTCTAAGTGTGTCATTTAAACACTCTGAGTACGCCTTGGCGTCAGACCAGTTGACATAAGCTAGAACACCAAGGCTACATCAAAATGTTACGCTCTGCATAGTTATGCGGGGATTGTCTTAACATAACATAACATAGCATAACCTCATCAGTCTAAAATCCTCCAAGTCGGAGTGTGGCTGCCCACATGGCGGGTAATCAAAAACGGTCACACACGTAATGTTCTCATCCCTGGCTGGTGCATTTGTACCATAGTGTTCAATTGTTACGGCTGTTGGGATGATCTCTGGATTCTTTAAGCCAGGTTAAGACAACAAACAAACAAACAACACTCTGACAATGCACAATGTGCCCAGTCTAACACACAGACTGCAACAATGATCACAATATAATCAACGTATGCTACAACACAGACAAAAGGTGGATGGCTTATCAAGCCAGTGATGGTGTTGGTACGTCCCCTGAAGTCTCTGACAATGCGCAATATGTCCAGATCTTCTTCTTCTGCGTTCCTAGGCCATATAGCCATAATGGGTAAGGTACTATGTGTCCGGTTTTCAGTTTTCACTAGTCTCCCCGCTGCGTACAGCGTACAGAGTAGCATCCAGATCTAAAACACACAGTATACAATGGAACCTCACTTATAAGATCTCCCGTTATAAGACTCCCTCCCACATAAGACCTACTTGTCTGAGACATTGTCCTTTGTAAGTATTAAAATTACCTCCCTTATAAGACCCCTCCCTTATATATAAGACATCACTTTGGATGATTTTTGAAGGTCTTATAAGGGAGGTTCCACTGTATTGATCACTATATAATTAGTGATGTATGCTACAACACAGACTAAAGGTGGATGTCTTACCAAGTCAGTTACAGTGTGTCCCCTGAAGTCTCTGACAATGCTCAATGTGTCAGACTGTAGGTATTAGGTATTAGGTATTAGGTACTTTATAGTCACAGAGGCGTCTCTGTGAAATTCGGGTTGCTCCCACCTGGAGAGCGCGTCGCTGCCAGAGGCGCGCCACCCAATTGTTTTTTTATTTTTTTTTTTGCATGCGATTTTTGTCACTGATGAGGGAGGGGGGGGGGGGGGGGGGTAAATTTTGACCAAATGACAACTTTTTTGTTGCCACTGGGTTTAACGTATGCTAAGTGCATGGGCACACGGGACCTCGGTTTATCGTCTCATCCGAAAGACTCCACGTTCAGACCGTTAAGGCCTAGTGCAGAATGAGAGGAAAAAATCCCCTGTGCCCAGGTTCGAACTCGGGTTTACTTGACACGAAGCGAACGCGATACCACTGTGCCACTCTACACCAGTAATGATCACTACATAAACATGACATATAATACAACACAGACTAAAGGTGGATGTCTTACCAAGTCAGTTACAGCATTGGTGTGTCCCCTGAAGTCTCTGACAATGCGCAATGTGTCCAGATCCAACACACAGACAGTGAAGTCAGCCAGCACACAGGCCAACAGGTTGCTGCACACACACACACAGGCAGAATGAAGGTTTCACTTGTCCTCATGACTTTTGCCCCTAGGAATAAGTTGTTCCGGCGCGGTAGTCTTAATACTATGTGGGCTGATCCTGGAGGTACTGCAATACCAGGACGACCCGTGGCGACTCTACCCACAAACCAAACCATGTTATTCATATCACCAATGACCACAAAAAGCAGTGATAAGTATCCAGCAGTGATGTCCTGAGGCCCCGGTCATAGGACATTGACCTATTCAAATTGAAAATGTCCTACTGTGTTCTCCCCCTGTCAGGACAAAATTGTTGTGTAAAATGTCTGATTACATTTTTAACACTGGCACGCTTTGTCCTATTGATTTCTGCAAGAGCCAGGACATTGTCTTATTGATTTCTCTTATCTCAGGACAGTTTGTCCCATCACTTTTCGATCCTCAGTGCATCACTGATCCAGCACAGATGTGCGTTTCTGAGAATGTTGAGATTTTTACAGTGTTCTTACTCTTAAAGAGGAACAACATTCAAGGAGTTTTCAAGGGTTTTTCAAGGGGGTGCTTGGATTTTTAATCTTTTTTGAAGTTGATAAAATGAGCAAAATTATGTAAATTTACAATATCCTTTTGGCATGTTCACATAATTGAGCGGTGAATGTTTTCAATTTTCAAAACGCAGATCGTCTAGGCCTACTGAAAGGAAACAATGAACCTCAAAAGCTATGCAATGGACATGCAAATGCACATGTGCATGAGCGAAAGCAAACGAGCGAAATGAAGAGCGCCGATCGAATGAAATCACCGCAATCTCTTTGTCATTTATTTTATTTCGAGTTTGTGAAGAAATTCAGCCCCCAAATGGTTTCTACCTACTCAGATTTTATGCATATAGGACTACAAAGTCGGCCCGTGATAGATTTTCAAGGGGTGATTAAAATTTCAATCATTTTAATTTAGGTTTTCAAGCACCTTTTTGACCAAGTTCAAATTTAAAGGGGGTTCATGGGTTCTCAAGGAGAATGAACCCTGTTTTTATATGGATTTAAACATGTATGAACATAATTTGTCAGTAGCTTACTGTCCGGAGTGTTGCTTAAACGCAAACATGTATGCGCACACACTCACACATACACACACGCGCACTGCGATTGCGACGACACCATATCAAATACATATGTACACACACAACATACACGCATGCACACACACACACACTGACACACACACGCCAAAAAGAATGTAAAAAGAAAGATCTTTCTCTATGACCTATTCTCACCTATCTCTGTGAAGCAGGATGCGCTGTATGTCGTCGTTGAGGGTGATCTCTTTGAGCAAGAAGCGCGCCTTGTCCCTGGACCCAAAGCGCCAGATGTTCACCACGCAGTCGCTGCCCGCACTGACCAGCAGCATGTTGCACGCATCGAACGTCACGCCTTGAACGCCGCCCTTGTGAGCTGAACACAATGCAAACAGAGTTCAAACAACACCCATTACCTTAGCCCTTTCACTGCCAGAGGAAAACTGAGTTCAAACAACACCCATTACCTTAGCCCTTTCACTGCCAGAGGAAAACTGAGTTCAAACAACACCCATTACCTTAGCCCTTTCACTGCCAGAGGAAAACAGAGTTCAAACAACACCCATTACCTTAGCCCTTTCACTGCCAGAGGAAAACAGAGTTCAAACAACACCCATTACCTTAGCCCTTTCACTGCCAGAGGAAAACAGAGTTCAAACAACACCCATTACCTTAGCCCTTTCACTGCCAGAGGAAAACAGAGTTCAAACAACACCCATTACCTTAGCCCTTTCACTGCCAGAGGAAAACTGAGTTCAAACAACACCCATTACCTTAGCCCTTTCACTGCCAGAGGAAAACTGAGTTCAAACAACACCCATTACCTTAGCCCTTTCACTGCCAGAGGAAAACAGAGTTCAAACAACACCCATTACCTTAGCCCTTTCACTGCCAGAGGAAAACTGAGTTCAAACAACACCCATTACCTTAGCCCTTTCACTGCCAGAGGAAAACAGAGTTCAAACAACACCCATTACCTTAGCCCTTTCACTGCCAGAGGAAAACAGAGTTCAAACAACACCCATTACCTTAGCCCTTTCACTGCCAGAGGAAAACAGAGTTCAAACAACACCCATTACCTTAGCCCTTTCACTGCCAGAGGAAAACTGAGTTCAAACAACACCCATTACCTTAGCCCTTTCACTGCCAGAGGAAAACTGAGTTCAAACAACACCCATTACCTTAGCCCTTTCACTGCCAGAGGAAAACAGAGTTCAAACAACACCCATTACCTTAGCCCTTTCACTGCCAGAGGAAAACAGAGTTCAAACAACACCCATTACCTTAGCCCTTTCACTGCCAGAGGAAAACTGAGTTCAAACAACACCCATTACCTTAGCCCTTTCACTGCCAGAGGAAAACAGAGTTCAAACAACACCCATTACCTTAGCCCTTTCACTGCCAGAGGAAAACAGAGTTCAAACAACACCCATTACCTTAGCCCTTTCACTGCCAGAGGAAAACAGAGTTCAAACAACACCCATTACCTTGGCCCTTTCACTGCCAGAGGAAAACTGAGAAATTATCGATTTTCTTTTTATAAAATTTAAAAGAGACCTGTTAGACTCAATCTGAGAAAATGGTCTAGAGATATATCTTTCCTGGCTTGTCTAAACCCAAACCCATCATTCCAGGGCTATGACATCAAAGGTTATGACATCATCAATATCATACACCACCTGACCGGGAGGGAAGGGGGAAATTTGTAATGCATAATAGCAGGGACACTTATCAGTAACTGCCTCCGTTGGTCCAACGCGTGTTGCATGCATCAAATTTCACTCCTTGCACCCCGCCATTGGGAGCGGAACATTTAACAAAGTTGAACTTAGGCTCTCATTTAGCCCTAAAACAGATATTTAACAAGAGGCAAAGCCTTCAAGGCTCACTCGAACAGGAACATGTGGGACAACAACAAAGATTGAGGGGGGGGGGGGGGGGGGGGGGGGGGGGGTTGGGGGGGGGGTATGGATGGGGTTAGGGGGGGGGATTGGGGGGTTTTTATCAGGGTGGGGATGGGGGGGTGGGGGGGTCTAAAGTACAAATTTGCCAATAACATTTTAAAGTACAAATGAAACTATCGTTAATGGATACAACTTTTAAAAAAAGAAAGAAAAAAAAAGTGCCTGTGCCGAGAATCGGACCCGGAACCACTGGCATGACAGACAGACACTCTTACCAATGAGCTATCGAGGCTTTCAGTGTGGGTTTTTTTTTTATTACACATTTTTTTCCATTTTTGAGGCTTTCAGTGTTGATGAGTTTCTCAGTGTTGAATACTCTCTAACCCACTAATCTAAAATGTTATCTCTTTATAGTGTTATTTTAAGTATTTAATTATTCAAATCATTATTGTTTGAAAGCTTGCATAGACATCTATATATGTGTGCAAAGTTTGAACAATGTATGCCTTCTATTTCCCGAGTTAAAGTTTGGAGATTAGACCACGGACGCAACACACAGACAGACACACATCCAAACAACTATCATACTATAGACAGTGTTAACTTCGTGTTAACACGAAGTGAGCCAAAAACAGTGGGACAAAATCTGTTCAGAGCCAATATCCGTTCAATAATTTCTTTCCCTATAAATCTGTTTGCTCCGAGACAAGCTGCGGGGTCCTGCTGCAGTGCTGCAGCCGACTGCGACCTTCATCCACCGAACTGCGCTGAGCGTCTATCGCAGCAGGGAACAAAGAAGAGGAAGATCTGTATTTTCTTTTCTAATCATTTTATTCATGCAAACAGGTTAAGAAATCAACGACAAACGAAACTCACCATAGTTTCTTAATATACCCAAGTGCTTGCCTGATGGCCAGGTGTGTCTACTTTGAGCAATTTTTTTTATTCATATTGCTGTATCAACTGTAAAATTAAGTCGGATTTTATTTATTTTCACTGTATAAACTGTAAAAGTTAAGTCAGATTTTCTTTTCCTATTGCTAAATTAACTGTAAAGTAGAGCGAGTTTCTACTGACAAATTCAGGCAGATTTTGCGCACATATGAATACAATGCAAACACATCAACTGTAAATTAGTCACTTTCTTTTCCTATCAAATACACACAACTAAACGTTTCCGTACGGAAACCCTGTGAATAAGTAAAAGAAAGAAGGAAAAAATGAGCGCACGCGTTTACACATGAAAACACGTCCGTTTAATTTTTCCTTTTTTTTTTTTACTTCTTTACGGCATTTCCGTATGGAAATATTTAGTTGTGTGTACGTGCGTTTACTTTAACTATCGTTATATCAACTGTGAAATGAAGTCAATGCTAACGTCAACTGACCCACTGGCTCTCCAAAGGACCCTCGGTGTTTGCCGGACTGCAGGTTGTAGATGTCCAGATGACCAGAGCTGTAGCCGATGGCCACATAGTTCCCACAGGGGGATATGTCCACTGCCTGCGAACACACACACTATGTATAGATGACCTGAGCTATAGCCACATAGTTCCACAGGGGGATATGTCCACTGCCTGCGAACACACACACTATATAGATGACCTGAGCTATAGCCACATAGTTCCACAGGAGGATATGTCCACTGCCTGCGAACACACACACTATATAGATGACCTGAGCTATAGCCACATAGTTCCACAGGAGGATATGTCCACTGCCTGCGAACACACACACTATATAGATGACCTGAGCTATAGCCACATAGTTCCACAGGGCGATATGTCCACTGCCTGCGAACACACACACTATATCAAGGGTGAATGCCAGAACTGCCCATCTGTGCTCTTTATTCCTTTTGAGATAGACCGTTCTGGCAGGCACCCCTCGATTTATAGATGACCAGAGCTATAGCCACATAGTTCCCACAGAGGGATATGTCCACTGCCTGCGAACACACACACATACGCGCGATTCCATCATTCAACAAAGATAAACCACTCAAACACACAACAAAGTGAAAATGTGCTGTTATCACCCAACTATTCGGTCCACGCACAACACACAAAGGACCACAACTTCAGGTCTTTTATCAATTATTTTTCATTTTCAAACAAAATCGTTTTGGTCTGAATGTCAAAAGTCATCAGTTTCCATATTGTCTTTGGTACAGATGCGCGTGGGAAATTGCGTTCCACCATGCTAAAAAAACATGTAGAAATCGCTTTGATTACAACATTCACTGTAACAGAACATTGTTGACAGCTTGGTGTTTTGTCAATGACTGTCATTCTCACACTAGGGGGCATTAGCATTGGCTCTTAGCGCTGCAGCCAAGGGGAATAGTTGGCCTTTGGGGAGCTTCCTTAAAGCCAACTCTCGTAAATCCTCAAAGCCAAAATCCAGCCCAGCTTTTGCAGAGCAGCAGATGCCTCCTATACTCATAGCCAGACACAGCTGACTGGCACACACGCACACACACCAGGCATGGTAGTTGGGGCAAAGTGGTTTTCAAGGAAAATGGCCGGGGCTCCAGGGGGCCGAAGAAAATTCAATAAATGAGAGTGAAATTGTCACTTTTTCATGCCATTTCAATGCATTATTTAATAATTTTGTTTCAAACTGTTTCGCGGATTTTCCGTGATTTGCGGAGGTCTACCATGCCTGACACACACACACACACATACACACACACATACTTTACAATTGAAAAGAAGCTGTGCCGTAGTATACCTGTGCAGTGGTGTGCCTGTGCTGACTGCCGTGGTGGAATCTGCGACAGTCCAGCTTGTGCTGTCCCATGGTGCCTTTCACCGTGCTCCACGTGGTCGCCGTGCGCAGATCGCGGTGAATCGCCACCACGCTGTCCCAGTCACTCTCACGGTTTGACTCTGAAATAGGACAATGCTGTTATGGCTCTCTCTCTCTCAATGGTTGGTTTAACGTCTAATTAGGCGTAGCCTCTTATAGACAGTGAATCCAAATCCAAACTCTACAGTGGTAACACGTTCGCTTCGTGTCAAGTAAACCCGAGTTCGATCCTGGGTACAGGGAATTTTTCCTTTCACTTTGCACTAGGCCTTACAGTCTGAATGTGGAGTCTTTCGGATGAGACGATAAACCGAGGTCCCGTGTGCCCATGCATTTAGCACACGTTAAACCCAGTGGCAACGAAAAAGTTGTCATTTGGTCAAAATTTACCCACCCCCCCCCCTTTCCTTCCTCATCAATCACACACACAAAATCGCATGCAAAAATAAATAAATATATATATACAAAAATGGGTGGCGCGCCTCTGGCTGCGACACGCTCTCCAGGTGGGAGCAACCCGATTTTCACAGAGATGCCTTTGTGAATATAAAGTACCTAATAACCTAATAATAAATCGAAATCATCTTTATTATCTCATAACAGAGAAATTGCAGCCTGTTATGGGATATTCTAATTATACTTTGGTGCCATTTACCCGTGACCAAGAGAAAGCAGGTTTATTCTTCTATTTGAAAAGCAAAGAAGACAAATCTCACCTTCCAATAACTGAGAGGGTTACAGTTACAACCCGGTCAACGATACAGGGAAGTGTGGTAGCCATGCTTTTTAATGTTCACTATAAATGACCAGACTGAAGAAATACATAATCATAGCACAACTGTCAAAATTAGTTGGGTTAGGGCATGCGTTCATTTCTCAAGCTAGTGAATATGTCTCATGTAATATAAGCAAAGTGAAAGTTTGACAGGAGAGCTATGAATGCCTGAGGCTGAAGCATAGGAGCCTTGACAGTACAGACAGTATAGTTAAATACTGCAGGGATTGTCATCTTGCTTTTCCTTTGTATAGATCTTTACCAACTGTCAAAAGTATTGATCGAAAATCATTGCTGAAATGAGTCTTAATCCAAGTGATGTAATCATACGGATTTTTTTTCTTCCTTCATTTTCCTGAAATCTGCAAAAAGTGAAACAGAGTTATGCTGCAGGCACGACATTGTAAACTCTCTTTCTTAACTTTAACAAAGTCATAAGTCATAAGTTTCTTTATTGTCCATTGGCATTGTACAACACATATATATGGAAACTTGACGAAATCTAAACTTAAATGTGGCTATAAAAGGTGCTGTGCTGCATGCACATGATCAAACACTGTGACCTGTCAAACACTTATCCCACTGACCAGCAGCGATCAAACACTGTGAACTGTCAAACACTTATCCCACTGACCAGCAGCGATCAAACACTGTGACCTGTCAAACACTTATCCCACTGACCAGCAGCGATCAAACACTGTGACCTGTCAAACACTTATCCCACTGACCAGCAGCGATCAAACACTGTGACCTGTCAAACACTTATCCCACTGACCAGCAGCGATCAAACACTGTGAACTGTCAAACACTTATCCCACTGACCAGCAGCGATCAAACACTGTGAACTGTCAAACACTTATCCCACTGACCAGCAGCGATCAAACACTGTGAACTGTCAAACACTTATCCCACTGACCAGCAGCGATCAAACACTGTGACCTGTCAAACACTTATCCCACTGACCAGCAGCGATCAAACACTGTGACCTGTCAAACACTTATCCCACTGACCAGCAGCGATCAAACACTGTGAACTGTCAAACACTTATCCCACTGACCAGCAGCGATCAAACACTGTGACCTGTCAAACACTTATCCCACTGACCAGCAGCGATCAAACACTGTGACCTGTCAAACACTTATCCCACTGACCAGCAGCGATCAAACACTGTGACCTGTCAAACACTTATCCCACTGACCAGCAGCGATCAAACACTGTGAACTGTCAAACACTTATCCCACTGACCAGCAGCGATCAAACACTGTGAACTGTCAAACACTTATCCCACTGACCAGCAGCGATCAAACACTGTGAACTGTCAAACACTTATCCCACTGACCAGCAGCGATCAAACACTGTGACCTGTCAAACACTTATCCCACTGACCAGCAGCGATCAAACACTGTGACCTGTCAAACACTTATCCCACTGACCAGCAGCGATCAAACACTGTGAACTGTCAAACACTTATCCCACTGACCAGCAGCGATCAAACACTGTGACCTGTCAAACACTTATCCCACTGACCAGCAGCGATCAAACACTGTGAACTGTCAAACACTTATCCCACTGACCAGCAGCGATCAAACACTGTGAACTGTCAAACACTTATCCCACTGACCAGCAGCGATCAAACACTGTGAACTGTCAAACACTTATCCCACTGACCAGCAGCGATCAAACACTGTGAACTGTCAAACACTTATCCCACTGACCAGCAGCGATCAAACACTGTGACCTGTCAAACACTTATCCCACTGACCAGCAGCGATCAAACACTGTGAACTGTCAAACACTTATCCCACTGACCAGCAGCGATCAAACACTGTGACCTGTCAAACACTTATCCCACTGACCAGCAGCGATCAAACACTGTGAACTGTCAAACACTTATCCCACTGACCAGCAGCGATCAAACACTGTGACCTGTCAAACACTTATCCCACTGACCAGCAGCGATCAAACACTGTGAACTGTCAAACACTTATCCCACTGACCAGCAGCGATCAAACACTGTGAACTGTCAAACACTTATCCCACTGACCAGCAGCGATCAAACACTGTGAACTGTCAAACACTTATCCCACTGACCAGCAGCGATCAAACACTGTGACCTGTCAAACACTTATCCCACTGACCAGCAGCGATCAAACACTGTGAACTGTCAAACACTTATCCCACTGACCAGCAGCGATCAAACACTGTGAACTGTCAAACACTTATCCCACTGACCAGCAGCGATCAAACACTGTGAACTGTCAAACACTTATCCCACTGACCAGCAGCGATCAAACACTGTGACCTGTCAAACACTTATCCCACTGACCAGCAGCGATCAAACACTGTGACCTGTCAAACACTTATCCCACTGACCAGCAGCGATCAAACACTGTGAACTGTCAAACACTTATCCCACTGACCAGCAGCGATCAAACACTGTGACCTGTCAAACACTTATCCCACTGACCAGCAGCGATCAAACACTGTGACCTGTCAAACACTTATCCCACTGACCAGCAGCGATCAAACACTGTGACCTGTCAAACACTTATCCCACTGACCAGCAGCGATCAAACACTGTGAACTGTCAAACACTTATCCCACTGACCAGCAGCGATCAAACACTGTGACCTGTCAAACACTTATCCCACTGACCAGCAGCGATCAAACACTGTGACCTGTCAAACACTTATCCCACTGACCAGCAGCGATCAAACACTGTGAACTGTCAAACACTTATCCCACTGACCAGCAGCAAAGGCGGTGACTGGGGGCATTTTGTGCCAGTGGTGTTTGGCCTTGGAGTGTTTGTTGAAGTAGGCTTTCCCCAGACACTTGTTGTGTTTGTCGTGAACTGTGGAGAACAGGTGAAGTCTGCTGTCCTGACCTGCAAGGCACAATGCCACACACAGTGACTTCTTTTACTACACCAAAAAGTCAAGAACACTTATTAAAATCAAGTCAAACCAAGCCAAGTCAAGAATATTTTATAATATCAAAATAAATATAATTACGATTTGGCACACAATTGGGTTGCTAATGTTCCTGTTAATAACAGAAACTATCAGACACGTTCAACAATGTCTCAAAATGTACAACTACAATAAATAAATAAAAAGATCTTTTGGAGAACATTTTCTGTACTTTAAATATATATAAATATCTCAAGTTTACATCAAAATACTCATTTACTTTAATGATATTTTCAAAATAAACAAAATAAAACCCCAGTCAGCTTTTTGGTGTTGCCAATTGATGCTATAGCTTTGCTGCACATTAATTAATTATAAGGACACAATGACCAGACAAGATGACTAACGCAAATGAAGACGTTAACAGTCAATAAAAATATAAAAAATAATGAAAATCCTTTACTGACAGACTTTTGCTTTTATTTTTCTCAACTAATGACCTTTTTCTATTAAATTTTCCATTGTTTTCTTGAACAGGCAGACATGGAAGGCGAACTTTAAGTATAACTTATTTCTATAACAAAAGGAAGTTTTATTTACCGGCACAGAGGATACTCTTGCCATCGTTGCCATAGTGACGCAGGAAGTTGGGAGGTTCGCTGTGACCTTCACGCATGCGCAGCAAACGAACCCCTCCGTCTGCCGCATCGAAAATCCACACCTGTATGTACACAATTTGATTATCAACATCCACATCAAACGAACCCCTCCGTCTGCCGCATCGAAAATCCACACCTGTATGTGCACAATTTGATTATCAACATCATCAACATCCACACCTGTGTGTGCACAATTTGATTATCAACATCATCAACATCCACACCTGTGTGTGCACAATTTGATAATCAACATCCACATCAAACGAACCCCTCCGTCTGCCGCATCGAAAATCCACACCTGTATGTGCACAATTTGATTATCAACATCATCAACATCCACACCTGTGTGTGCACAATTTGATTATCAACATCATCAACATCCACACCTGTGTGTGCACAATTTGATAATCAACATCATCAACATCCACACCTGTGTGTGCACAATTTGATAATCAACATCATCAACATCCACACCTGTGTGTGTGCACAATTTGATAATCAACATCAACAACATCCACACCTGTGTGTGCACAATTTGATAATCAACATCATCAACATCCACACCTGTGTGTGCACAATTTGATTATCAACATCATCAACATCCACACCTGTGTGTGCACAATTTGATAATCAACATCATCAACATCCACACCTGTGTGTGTGCACAATTTGATAATCAACATCATCAACATCCACACCTGTGTGTGCACAATTTGATAATCAACATCATCAACATCCACACCTGTGTGTGCACAATTTGATAATCAACATCATCAACATCCACACCTGTGTGTGCACAATTTGATAATCAACATCATCAACATCCACACCTGTGTGTGTGCACAATTTGATAATCAACATCATCAACATCCACACCTGTGTGTGCACAATTTGATAATCAACATCAACAACATCCACACCTGTGTGTGCACAATTTGATAATCAACATCATCAACATCCACACCTGTGTGTGCACAATTTGATAATCAACATCATCAACATCCACACCTGTGTGTGCACAATTTGATTATCAACATCATCAACATCCACACCTGTGTGTGCACAATTTGATAATCAACATCATCAACATCCACACCTGTGTGTGCACAATTTGATAATCAACATCATCAACATCCACACCTGTGTGTGCACAATTTGATAATCAACATCATCAACATCTGCACCTGTGCCTTATAGTCCTCACAATACGGTACACAAAGCTACTGTGAAGATGAAGAACTTTTAAAAAGACGACTTCAGCCTGAAAGAAATAGTCAATGAGCAAGTTAATAATAATAATAATATTGTGAATTTTTATATAACGCTCTTTCTCACATGAGCTCTGTGCGCTTTACATCGATAACAAGAACAACACTGAAGGCAAACAAATAATAAAATCTCTGATTTGCATGGTACTGATTGTGTGTGTGGGTGGGTGGGTGGGGGGGGGGGGGTGTCACTGTGTATACTTTTTGCTCTTCTTGGGGGGAGCCTAAACTTTGAACTTTTGATGATTTATAATTCTATGTACCTTTACCCCTTTTTTGTACACAATTCATAATCATTTCTTACCCTGTGCTCACCCCTGATTTATGGCTGGTGTCGTCAATTATATTGGGACAGTTATGATAGAGATGGAATTACTATTGAAGTCATCATTTTTATTATAACTATTATGTCGCTGTGTGTGTAGGTATGTGTGTGTTTTTGCTTTGTCTTCATGAAATTTGTAAAATTGAAAAAATGTTCAATAAAGAAAAAGGAACAAATCTCTGAGGTGAGCCTATACTTTAGCTGAGTGAAACTGTTATAAAATTCGTTTTATCAAATAATAAATCACTAGAAAGTAAAATACACCTCATTATACAAGAGTAAAAGAATTACAATATGAAAATTTGAAGAAAAACCATAGACCACAATCACCTCCTCAATCAAGCTTATATACAATACTGGAAACAAAATCATACTGCCATCAACATACCAGTTACATGAAGAATTATTTAGACAAGTTTTGCACACACAAAAACACAGGCTAAAGTTAGCATGCACACAGACAATTTCTTGGTGCAAGATGGCAAAAAAGGTTGAATCATTTCTGTTTAAGAGTTGGTGGAGAAATGAGATAAAACTCAGTTAAAACAACAACAAACCTTCAGAATGCAAGGTCAAGTTTCAAATATCTTTTTTATTCATTACATTTATGCTGACTAGTTAGAGCTAAGATATCATCAACAATATGAATATGGGTATGCACATAGAGCATTTTACTTCAAACCCTCATTCCACTGTACATGTACCTAAATCTCTCACTCACAGATGAGACTGCAGACAATGGTGCGATCCTTTACACCCCCGTCACGCATAGGCCACAATGCCGCTATGACTTTAAATATCAGCCACAACGCAGCACCGCGCAGCGTTGTTGGGCACAACACGGTAAAAGAGTGGTGGGGTCATGGCAGGAGCATGGAGAACGAGATAGGTCGGGACCTCACTTCGGCGTTCGCGCATTTTGAACATGGTGAAAACCCATAGAGCAAGGTCGTAGCGGAAAAGGAAGTCACCTATGGATCTCCACTCCTCAGATGGTAGTGGGCACCACGGTGACCATCACACTTGAGGTTTCCTTAACTCCCCACGACCTTGACACCTTCCATAGACATTTTTCACGCAATAAGATGGAAGCAGGGTGTTCAGCATGGCGGTCTGACCTTCAAGGAGTTATCCCCGGAGGAAGTGACTATGATTGGTTTGTTGGGCAGACACTGCATGCCCCACAATCAATCAATCTGCTCTGACCTTCAATGAGTTATCCCTGGATGAAGTGACCATGATTGGTTCGTTGGGCAGACACTGCATGCCCCACAATCAATCAATCAATCTATCTGCTCTGACCTTTAAGGAGTTATCCCTGGATGAAGTGACCATGATTGGTTCATTGGGTAGACACTGCATGCCCCACAATCAGATAATCAATCAATCAATCAATCAATCAATCAATCAATCTGCTCTGACCTTCAAGGAGTTATCCCCGGATGAAGTGACCATGATTGGCTCATTGGGCAGACACTGCATGCCGCTCACAGCCTTCCCATGAGCCTCCAGTGTCTGGCTTTTCAGCGACTTGGTCTCCAGGTCCCAGAAGGCCATGTGGCCAGCCGCACTTCCTGTTACCATGGTCGGAGCTTTGTCTGCAAACAGATATTGCTCTTTTTGGTGAACTCTATATTACAATTGTGGCAATAAATAGATTCACTCAGTGTTCTTTCCAAAGTCACTATATTCCCTAATTCAGTAAGACTACGATGAATGTGCAATGTGGAACATTCCTGACAGCAACCTACTTGGTTTTGTTTGCAGAGACTGTTCTACAGCAAAGAAAGAAACATATTACATGGAAAGGCAACACAACAGAATCATACTTAGACATTTATTTAATTTATGTTGCCTAGCATTTGGATGCGATAAACTGTTGGTTTCCTAATGTGTACTTCCTCTTCTTCGTCAATCGCTCAAACAGTTTCCGGTAAAGATGCAGATCAACACCCCCTGTCACAGTCTGGGTTCACTGCGTTCTTTCCGTCTTGCCTTTATCTTCTACTATTATTGAATGCAATTTTTAATTGTGAAAATGGATGAAAATCAATGTTAAACATAGAAAACGATAGAGGTTGAAGTGCTCAATCTGCAGTAAGGCAAGAAAGGCAAGACTGAAAAAAAACAGAAAGAACCGAGAAATGGAGGAGGGGGTGTTGATCTGCACCTTTGCCCTTCATGTCAAATGAGCGCAGATAAGCCATGTTGCCATTATGCGCCGAACTTTAAAAAATAAATAGGCCCAGAACGTTCGTGTTAGGCTGGAAAAAATCTTTGAAAGAGTTTCTAGAAAAAAAAGGCAGGAGAATGGACCAGTACGGCAGAAAGATAGTAGATGACAGTAAAGCAAAGGGAAAAGGCAGAGTCAAAGAGAGTGAGGGATTAGAGGAAGCTAAAAGTACAGAACTTCCAGAAGGTGGAGGAACTATTTGTGCAAAAGGCCCCCCTGGTATCCCCAGGCTGCGCACTGACCTGATCGGAAAGTGATGGAGGTGACGGGCCCCCAGTCCTGCATGGTGAACTTCATCAGGGTTTCATCGAACTTGAAGTTGTGCACCAGGACACGCCCGTCAGCCAGCCCCACCGCTAACACATCCACTGCTGGAGCCTGAAATAACACACAGGATTCACTGTATAGAGGCAGCACCAGGAAAGATCTTTTCTGCAATGTTTTTATCGTACTTGAAGTTGTGAACTAAGATACGCCCGTCAGCCAGACCCACTGCTAACACATCCAACGCTGGAGCCTACAACAACCTACACAACACAGCACTTTCACTCTTGGCTTAGCAGGTTATCTGTAACATTTTAACCATACTTTAAGCTGTGGACTATCATACAACTGTCAGCCAGACCCACTGCTAACACATCCAATGCTGGAGCCTACAACAACCTACACAACACAGCACTTTCACTCTTGGCTTAGCAGGTTATCTGTAACATTTTAACCATACTTTAAGCTATGGACTATCATACAACTGTCAGCCAGACCCACTGCTAACACTTCTACTGCTGGGGCCTGTAAAGCCAAACATAATTTCCAGTGTGTAGCACAAGCAACGTTTTGTCTGTTATCTTTATATCACGCTTGAAGTTGTCAACCAGAACAAGTTTGTCAGCTAATCCCACACTAATTCATCCACTGCTGAAGCCTGACATGACAAACAGCACACAAGGCGTTCGATTTAAGACTCGCAAATGAGTCAATGCTTCTGTTGGCAGCGAATAGATGGTATCTGGAATGCCAGGGATTACCTTATGTCACGTGCAAAATGAAGCCTTTCCTCATCTTCCCAAATGAAGACTTGGTGAATAACAGACCCTTGCTAGGTACATGGTAATGACGCATGTGTAGCACAAAGCATGAGCAACACTGCAAACATTGGTGGTGGAAAGTTAAAGCAGCTCCTGGCTCTTTCCATCCAACCCTCACCTTCTCTCTATGCCCTCCCTCTCTAACCATTTATCTCTCCCTCTCTTTCTGTCTCTCTCTCTCCCTACCTGTTCCAGCACAGTGACTGGTGTGTCCCACCCACTAAAGGTGTGCACCAGTTTGCTGTGCATCACGTTCCACAGCTGCAGTGACCCCTGTCGGCTGCCCAGCAGAACCTTGTTCATGTAGGTACAGGGGTGAACAGCCGCCGTCACCTCAAATCGCGTCACCTCAAACTCCAAGGTCAGGTAGATACCTGAAGTTGAAAGGTCAAGTTTAATTTTGGAGGAACAAAATACTGGAAAAGATGTCAAGCATGGGATTGAGGAATCACGAAAAAGGCTGAACAGCAGGAGTCTGGGGGCAAAGACCCTAAAACCAAAGCTTTTTTTTTTTCTTCAGTACTTTTAAAAACAGCATTTGAAATAGAATTGATATACTAATTCTTTTGCATTCACTCATGAGGTAATTCTACACTCAGTCGGTTTCTTTGTTAATTTTATTTTAAAACATTACATCCTGGGTCATCAAAAACGTTGAAATCAGCCTAAAGGCTGAAAAATCCCATGCCAGAATGATGTACATGATCAAGAAATAAACCTCTGGAAAAGATTGTTTAAGTTAAAATTTAAAAGGCTAAGCAAAATCATTGATTAACAAAATATCTTGCCGATACATTCTTGCATCATCATCATCATTATGAAATCATTACAATTCTTTCAGATACGTGGCTACAATCTGGCACAATGATTCCATACCTTCAGAGTGTACATCCCACACCAGCAGTATACCGCTGGTGTCCACTGAAATCAGGTGACGACCCAGCGGAAGTAACAAGGTCACGTCACTTTGATGACCATAGTATGTATGAATGGCCTGCAAAAACAAAAGCAGCAATAATATTCAAAATCTGTTTGTAGTGTTATCCCAATCTGATTTAAAGCCACAGAAAGGTAAACAAAACAAAAAAACATATTTGCTAAACTTCATTTCAACTATAGCTTAAATCTGACAGTAAAAAATGCAACACTTGGTTCAAAATATAATATGCCTCATTAGAAATATTTAAACAAACAAACAAACACATAAACCAAGAATACAGTGCTCGCAAGTGACATTACCTCTTCTAGCACCATGTATTACAAGAGGCAAAGCCTTCAAGGCTCACTCGAACAGGCACATGTGGGACAACAAACAAAGAAAGATTGAGTGAGGGGGGGGGGGGGTCTAAAGTACAAGATTGCCAATAAAATTTTAAAGTACACATGAAACTATCGTTAATGGATACAACTTATATATATATAAAAAAATTTTTTTTAAAGTGCCCGTGCCGAGAATCGATCCCGGAACCATTGGCATGACAGACAGACGCTCTACCAATGAGCTATCGAGGCTTTCAGTGTTGATGAGTTTCTTAACTCATGTTACCTGTTGAATACTCTCTAACCCACTAATCTAAAATGTTATCAGTTTGTTATCTGTTTACAGTGTTGTTTTAAGTATTTAATTATTCAAATCATTATTGTTTGAAAGCTTGCATAAACATCTATGTGTATGCAAAGTTTGAACAATGTACACCTTCTATTTCCCGAGAAAATACCAACGCTAAAGCTTGGAGATTAGACCACGGACATACACACATACACACAACCGAACAACTATCATACTATAGCAGGGCTCCCAATCGTCTCGCAAAAACAAGGGGTCCCAGGGACTCCTTCACTTACAGCATAGAGGGTCCTAGAGGCGAGATAGATGGTCCCAGTGGCATTGCGAATGCTAAAAATATTGTTTCTTAGTGCATCCCTGGGACCCACTGCACATTCTTTTAGAGGGTCCTTTAGAATATTAGTGCTTCATAGACCCCCAAATGGGGGTCCCTGGGAGCCCTGCTAGACTCACTTCGTGCGTTAACACGAGTGAGCCAAAAATACACAAACACTTGGCAGGGTGCTTGGCAGTGTCTGTGCATTTGGTGGGAGTGTAGAGTGATGTACTGTGCGAATGTACTGGCCCGTGGTGCCAGAAGAGCTACACACGATGAACAGTGAAAGATTTGTGCATAACCTAAATAAATAAGAGAGCAATGTCACTGTCTGGACGTTTCTTTATGACACAATCAACAATGAAACCTCGCTTGTCTCCTTTTGTTCAAAGAGCAAATGGCGTTCCCACAAGCAGTGAAGAAATACTGTTAGCTCATTCAAGTCGTATATGTCTGGAATTAATAGATAGCTGTGAATTTGATGCATTTGCTTCAAGGGAAGAAAATCTGTGTGCACACCATAACTTGGTCACTTCTAAACTCGCTTCGCTCCCTTAGACCACAATCTTGCCTCCGACTTTGCTTTTGTAGTGGATTGCTGTGGTGAAATCAATCGCTGTGGAGTTTTTCTATATAAAGTCTATATATAGATAAATATAAAAACGTCTAATCTACCACTTCCCTATGTCTAAACCTGAACTAAAAACATGTAGTCTTCTTTCAGTTCTCGTTTTGTTTATGTATGTTTTGTTTGTTTGTGTGTGTGGCTGGAGTAATTTGTGAGGTTTTTTTCATTCAAAATCAGTGCGATGCGAATGAGTTAATCTTTTTTTAATAGTCAGCTAGACAGGGGGCCCAGGGGCACAGCTATACATGTGATCCAAATGACAAAGACTCTTCATATACTGATTATTCACTTGTTGACGTATCAACCAGTGAAGCCTCACCTTCCTGCCCTTGTCGAAGCAGCGAATGGTGTTGCCGCAGGCCGTGAAGACGTGGCGCTGACTGGTGGCCAATACACTGATGCCACCTGGGTGAATGTCACCTGGAAACAGTTCACATTGTCACAATAAGCAAACAAGGGCATCGCCGAGCGGCAGCAACGCCTTGCGACAATGCAAACCTGGCCAGAGTTATGTCCTGTCCCCCCACCCCCCAATAAACACATCACTTTCCACCCTTACAGAACGCATAAAATACATAGCCCAAAATTTGAAGCGATTCTGTTCAGTAGTTCACGAGATACAGCTGAACTTTCATACAAACTTCCTTGCACCGAGTTATGTCCTCTCCCCCCTCCCACCCCCCAATAAACACACCACTTTCCACCCTTACAGAACACATAAAATACATGCGACAATGCAAACCTGGCCAGAGTTATGTCCTGTCCCCCCACCCCCCAATAAACACATCACTTTCCACCCTTACAGAACGCATAAAATACATTGCCCAAAATTTGAAGCGATTCTGTTCAGTAGTTCACAAGATACAGCTGAACTTTTATACAAACTTCCTTGCACCATGGTACACCACCACACAAAATTTGAAGTGATTCTGTTCACTAGTTCACAAAATAAAGCTGGGGGGAAATTACGTAGCCCAAAGAAGGAAATTTCGGTTTTCAAGGTCAAACTTCAAGGTCAAGGTCAGCACGGTGTTGATTAACGAAAGGAAGCTTCCTTTTCAAGCTGTCTACCCCTCTGCCAATTTTAATCAAAATCCAAACAGTAGTTTTTAAGATAATCGATACACAGACAGACACACACAGACACATAAACCGATTGCAATACCTCGGCCTCTGGCCGGGTAACAAACGGAAAACTGTCACTTGAAGAGCGTACAGCATGTTTTTCAATGACAATACGTGAGACAAAAACATGAGATGTTGGCCAAGCTGTGCATTCACTGTTAGACAGCCCTCTCATGTATATGGCCCACAATCTCAGTCAGCTTCTTTCAGCGTTATGATACTAATAATACTGGGCTGATCCTACCCTATCCTGAGAATAGTAGAATGTTGCTCCTCAATGAAAATTTTCAATGCAAAAATGTGAATGGGGTAGGAAGGGTGTTGTGTACAGTACAATTATATTACAAAATAGCCGAAATTTCAACAAATATGTCTTATAAATGCAACACCAATTAGAATACCAAAGAATCATGCTCTGCTTTTTTACACATGAGAATCAGACTATGCTTCTGGGGTATATTTATATTCTAATAATTTAAAAAAATTACTTTTCCATAAGCATTCAAAGACACTCCTCAAAGACTACAAGAACCTTGAGTAATAATCTAACACCAATCACCAATCTAATGCTTGCTGTACGAACTACTGTAATAATGAGTATAAGGTTAATGCTCATAATTACTCAGTTACCGTAGATCAGACAAACAATTGAGCAAATTTCATATTCGTCACAGGGTTGAAACGAAAATTTAAAAACCTGTACTTACTGACACTGACGATCCCCAATCTGGAGCACTGAAGAAACAAAAGAAAAGCAATATTAATCATACATGTTAGCTTCGTAATTGTACTACAATTTGTAGCAAACAAGCTAAAACTATATCAGGCATGAGATTGAGAAATGATTTAGGCTGAAAGGCGCCTGACAAAAGGCTGAAGAGGCCCTGAAACCTAAGCTTTTTTTGTAATCTAAGCCTTAAAAACAGCATTAAAAATAGAACTGATATATTTAGTTTCATTTTACATTCACTTTTGACACTATTGTGACTGATGCTTCCTCTGCCTATTCTCGGTGCAGGCCTGAGCCTGCCTTTGGGCAGCTCAAAGAAATGAGGCTTTTTACCGAAAATTCTCTGCCCCTGTCTCTTGACCCGAGATGCGAACGCCCCCTACTTAAGATTATCGCCCTTGCCTGTCAGGAAGTAGTAGCATATAGCCACAGAAAATTATCTGCTCCTGACTCGTCACCAGGGGGTATCGGCAGTTCGGGCCTAAAATTATTGCCCTTTCGTGTCGGCAAGGAGTAGTATAACGCCTCATTGGATGCTTGCAGGGCTGCCAACCCTCTATTGCAGTTTCCAGGGACAAACTACAGTAAAAACCAGGGACAGACTTATTTCCAGGGACAAACATCGCAATGTCATGCATCAGGGTCAAAACGAGCATTAACTTCCAATTATTTCATGATCTAGCAACATTTCTGTGACTGTGTTTTCTGTATTCTTGATGTTTTTTGGTGCCAATGTGCTTCAATATTCAAGGTCCCTTGCTGTTCAGTAACCTAAGTGTTGTGTTGGGTGTTCCTGTGTTCAATAGCAAGGCCAGCAAACAAGACAAGTGATTGTTCTACAATTTTTTTTATTCTATTCAGTTTCCAGGGACACCAGACAGAAAAGTGGATTCCAGGGACAGGGTGCCATTTTTGACTGTTTCCAGGGACAAATACCCCTTAGGGGGGATGGTTGGCAGCCCTGTGCTTGTAAACAAGCGTATCTAGCTAAGCTGAATGATGTCGTATCAAGTCAAATTTTACAAACTTACTGAAAGAAGGCTGCTAAGTTTATCTGTGGTCTTTTTACGTTAATAGGCTTAATGCTTTTTATATGCCGCCTTGAAAAGGTGGAATACTTCATTGTTTACACACAGTTTTTTTGCAAACCTACTTGTTCTTATTCATATTTTGCGATCTTCGTTTTCATTCTGTATCTTCATTTTCACATTCAACCTCGCTACTGTCATCGCTTTCTGAGTCAGAAAACGTATATTCTCCATCCCTATCATCAGGTTTGTCAAGATCGAGAAGATGAAGAATCTCCTCTCTTGTCAGACCACTATAGTCTGGCATTTTTCATTCGAATCTGCTGTCAAATTGCCGATCGACAACAAAGAAACTGCCAAGACGGAAGTTATTTTTAAACAAGGGAAACAACTCGAAAAAAACAAGCAATTTGTGGTCGAAAGATATACAGGAGTTTTGTACCTTATACCGTGATATGAGTCCAGTCGCATCCCGGCTATGCACGATGCTTGGCTGCTACGAATACAGTTGTGGCCCGTCGCCAATGTGTTGAGGTAATTTCACACTCCCTTGATCTCTTTTTGATCCAATGTGTTGAGGTAATTTTACACTCCGTTGATCTCTTTTTTTTATTATCTAAAAATGGCCTCTGGGGCCATCAAAAAGGCTGAAATCAACCTTAAGGCGTAAAAAAAACCCTCATGCTTAACATTGATTACAAATAATTGCTTTTCCACTTTCTCTGCTTTTAAATTTAATCTGCTTACAAATACAATTGATTTATGTGTTGCACATGCATGTGTGTGCACTCACTTATGTGTTATAACAACAACAAAACACATACACACATGCTGACGCACACAAGCGCGCGCGCACACACAGGCACACACACACATGGACACAGACACACATACACACACACACACACGGACACACACACACACATACGCACAAATACTATACCGGGTGTTCAAAGAGTTTTGAGTCTACCCATGAAGGGGTTAAGGTATGCAGACAAAACTTGGCACATATGTGCAACTGCATTGTGGATGACGACATACAAGTTTTGGATGATGACATCATCATACATTCATAGTTGTGACGTCATAGCTTTTTATTGTTCTTTTGCCCTCAACAACTCTCCATAGCACCAATAACACCATTGCCGACCGGAAAATGTTGATGAACTAAATATTTCTTGAGGTTTTGATATCAGAAGGGGTCAAATCTTTAAAATAGAGATTGTATCAGCGATTTCAAAGTCATACACTTTACACTAAATACAGGCAGGCTACCACCATGGCAACAGCCGACTATTTTTTAAACATTTGGTACCCACCACGAAGGAGTTTTCTCATTTCTAGGTCTTTTGCTAAAACAGTGTGATCACTTCCACAAACGATGCTAAGAGTGATGACTACATGACAGACTAATATTCTTTTGCCTGCCATGGCCATGTCTTGAACCGTGGCAATTATTTCGTTGGTTTTTGTGTCCATACTGGTGGTCAACTTTAAGCTATCTTTTCTCCGCTTTAACTCAGCTCACCGCTTTTACTCTCTGGACTATGCAAGAGCATATTCACAATAAGTATCCACCAAATCCTCATGCATGCATCATGTGTACAAGCCTTTCTAATATGGTATTGAAGTTTTTCCATTGCCTTCAGTTTTGCAGAGGGTAGGACAGTATGAAGTGCAATGACGTCACAGCCCTGATGACATCATCTTCCAAAACTTGTCTGTTATCATTCAAAAGGTAGTTGCATATATATATATATGTGTGCCAAATTTTGTTGATGTACCTTAACCCTTTCACAGTTATGCTCAGGACTTATTGAACACCCGGTACACAACAAAGAAGTGTCCGCACATTGTAGACATGGAAGGAGCCCCCCACAGAAGTCACCACATAGTTCTCCTTGTGTTTCCGGTGATAGCGAACCGCCAGAGGAACATCAGTGCTCACGTAGCCTAGAGCTCGGTAACCAGTGAAGATCTTGCTCGCTGACATTTTCAAATGTTCTTTGCTGAAAAAGATAAACATAATCACAGTGGCTACGGGTACGGCGTTGCTGCAACACTTAAGACCATGTTCAGTGATAGTAACTCTTCCTAGTCAAATTTTTTATCAACGAATGCATTTTCTTATTTCATATATTTAATGCATCTTCGTAAAGAATAGGGTTAGGGATAGAGTAAGGAACATGTCAGAGTTAATATTAGTAGTTATTGAAGATACTTGCACACAATTTATGCGTCCCGTGATTGAGTGCCGTACCCGTAGCCTGGAGAATGTGAGATATGGGCCCATACCCCGAGCCTCTGCCAAACATAATACAGTGGAACCTCTCTTATAAGACCCCCCAATATATAATATAAGACTCCCTCCCACATAAGACCTACTTCTCTGAGACTTTGTCCTTCTTTGTAAGTATTAAAATGACCTCCCTTATAACAAATATAATTATAAGACCTCATTTAGGTTGAATTTTGAAGGTCTTATAACTTATATAAGGGAGGTTCCACTGTACTTATTTTTATAATTTAATTATTCAAAAAATCAAAAGGGCCAGTTACCAGTAAAAATCAAGCCCGCTGACATTTTCAAATGGGTCTTGATCAGATTCTACAGCTTTACCTCCAAACCAGTTTGTTTGATATTGTTCAAGACCCAATTATTATTATTCTTCTGGTAATGTCCACCTGCCGTAACCGGCAATTATTGACAAGTACTGGGGTTCAAAGAATTTATACTGCGTGGGAAAAACAAAAACAAGAGCTAGATAGATAAGAGAGCATGCAAGGCTGGGCACCCCTGGAAGTCCGAGAACACCCAACCCCACAACAACAAAACTATGTGGTCTTTATCATTTATGCGGGGAGCTTCAGCACCTTTGAGGTGAAGGAGCTGAGCGTGGGGGACTGAACAGTTTCTGGTGGCAAGGAGTTCCAGTCGCGGATGGCTTTGGGGAAGAAAGAGTTGTTGCGGTAGTCAGTTCTTGCAGATCTATATACATTGAAATTGCATGTTGTGGTTCTGTCTTCTACCGCTGGGAGGTAGGGGTTTGAGGGCGTTGCACCTTACACAGGCCAGTCCATTCACAATTTTATAGAACATGGTGAGCCTGGATGATCTGCGGCGCTCAGCCAATGAGGACCATTGTAGCTGTTGGAGCATGCTAGTGACACTTAATTCTATTAACATTCTCTCTTTTTGTTCCCTTGCAAAGGTGCATGTTGCTGAGGTATGTGTATGTGAGTTGGATGGTGGGGGTGGAGAGGGAGAAAACTGTCAAGGCATGAAGGGGTGAAGATGACGGCGGATGCCTTAATAATCAGGGTTCGTACAGATCTGTGTAAAAAAAATCCAGGACTTTTCCAGGACCAGTTTACTAAATTTCAAGGACTCAATCTGGCATACCAGTCAATGCCGGTTTCGTTCCCGCCTGAGCTCCGCCTGTGTTGCTTGTACTTCTGGCCTTGACAATGGCTTTTTACAGCACTCTCGCTCATGCTGGCGATGTCAAAGTTCTTTTTGCATACTGTGCAATTAGCTTTCAGTTTTGAACCATGTGTTGACGGAGCTAACCAGCTCTGATATTCTTTTTTGCAGCCAAACATCGTTGAAAATGCAGTCTCCTTTACCGGAGAACGGAAGTATGGTAAAGGGAAGTAACTTCAGTGGCAGACAACTCAAGCAAATGTCGTCTGCTATGATCGCGATATCGGTATGACCATGAAAGTTTTTGGGGGGTTTTTCATTTCAATTTAGTTTTAACCTTCAATATGTTTTGTGGAGGACAGATTTTGACTTTGATGGATTGAGATTAAGGACATGGTCAGACGATACTAAAAATTCCAGGACTTTTCCAGGAGTTTGGGGGCCTTTGCTGTTTTTCAAGCACTTTTCAAGCCCTGGAAAAGGCCATGTCAATTTTCCAGGACTTTTCAAGGTTTCAAGGACCCTGTACGAACCCTGCTTATGCTCCAACAGCTACAATGGTCCTCACTGGCTGAGCGCTGCAAACCATCCGCGACTGGAACTCCTTGCCACCAGAAACTGTCCAGTCCCCCACGCTCAGCTCCTTCACCTCGAAGGTGCTGAAGCTCCCCGCATAAAGACCACATTTTTTTTTTCGCCGTGTGGGGTTGGGTCACTTGGGCGTTCTCAAAATGGATTTGTTATCAACATGTCTGCGCATGTGCAAAGAGTTAGGGATAGGTTTAGGGTTAGGGTTAGGGTTAGGAATAGGGTTAGGAATAGGGTTAGGGATAGGGTTAGGGATAGGTTTAGGGTCAATTTAGTGTTGAATACACAAAAGATAAAAATTTGATGGTACGTCATGATCGATTTCCCATATATGTGCAGACATGTTGAGAACAAATCCATTTTGAGAATGCTACACCGGAAGAAGAAGAAAAAGAAGTTGACTAAGGAAGTTGAAATTACCATCTTGAAATATAGAAGAATTTATGGGGATCTGATAAATGCATACAAAATTTTTCACAGTGATAACAATACTAATAAATCTTTGTTCCAGCTAACAACTGACTCAAGAACCCGTAACAGTGATTTAAAAATAATAACCCAGTATAGTTGAACTAATATTAGAAAAAAAATTTTCAGAGTAACAAAGTTTTGGAATACTCTTCCTGCACATATTAATTTAATTAAACGAACACAAAATCTAACACAATTCAAAAACCTCCTTGATACATACACCAACATCGCAAAACTCACTAAATCCAATATGAACATGCCTAAAACTAAAACGCAGATTTGCCAAAAACAAAATATAAAAACCTCTCAGCTGTGCAAAAGTTCAAACAAAAATGAAAGGACAGTGAAGAGGCCGTGAGGCCTAATGTCCTAACTACCTGACCTGACCATCTGGCATCATGGGAGACTAAATGGCAAATGTCGTTCCATCCTGACAAATGCCAGTCTCCATGTCACAAGGAAACGAGACCCCCAGGATTACCATCTCCATGGTCAAAAGCTGAAGCAAGTTCAAGAAACTAAGTACTTGGGTGTCACTATCTCCCAAGATCTCAGGTGGGACACCCATATCTCAAATGTTACCAGCAAAGCCAGTAAGACCCTAGGCTTTCTTCGGCGAAACTTGAAAGTCAGGTCCATTAACATCAAGGAGACAGCATACAAATCCTTTGTAAGACCTGTCCTGGAGTATGCTTCCCCAGTGTGGGATCCCTACACTGCAAAGGACGTCGGCAGGGTGGAGAAAATTCAGCGGTGAGCCGCCCGCTGGGTGGTGAACAGGCATCGCCAGACATACAGCGTGGAGGATGTACACGCACCTGAACTGGACACCACTCGTCGACAGGACACGTACGGCAAGGCTCACAACTTAGTACCACCGTGGCCAAGTCTCCTTCAACACGCTGTACTCTCCGTCTCTGAATCCACCCACAAGGAGGACAAGGCAATCCCACCAGTCCACTTACCTCCTCCCTTCCTGCAAAACCAGCTACAGGAAGTACTCCTTTTTTCCACGGACGATCAGCGAGTGGAACGCCCTTCCATCTGAGGTTGTATCATTACCCTCAGTGGAAGGATTCAAATCCCAAATATAGAAACCCCCTCCCCCCTCTCCTCCCATCCCCTCTCCCCATGTCTCCCCCAAATCCCCATGATCCAGCCCACAACCCTCCCCCCCCCCAAAAAAAAAAGCAGGAGCTGTGCCTTCGCTAGCTGGATTGGTTCAGCCTGGATACTACAAAAAAGCCTATGGACAACTGTAATATACTGTCAATACCACCAGACAGTCTAAAAAAAAAATCATTCATTTTTTAAAAGTTCAAACTCTCATTTGCACTCTCCCAGTTTCCGTCAAGTTTATAGCCTTCATAGGCTCCTTCGACGTACAAATCCAGATCCAGAAACCCCCTCGCCCCCCCCCCCCCTCCTCTTTAAATACTGCCCCCCCCTGCCTCTTCAAATACTGCCCCCCCCCCCCTTCCTCCCGTACCGTAACTTAAGCTGACACAGTGACAGACTAGAAAGTCCCCCAGTTTTATACACATCAGAATCTTCAGCAAGCTGAAGGATGCCTAAAAAAAAAGTTAAAGAAAGAAGAAGAAGAAGAGCAAGAGGGGGCAGCTAAACCTAAACTGAATACTTATATTAATATGCTTAAAAATCGTCTGGATGCATTACCAACATTTATAATTCAGCCCTACCATTCCGTGTTTTGATCATTCTGCCTTCACCATTCAGCATTTTTCCGTATGTTTTGACCATTCTGCATTCACGACATTTTCCGGTATTTTTCGGCATTTTCTGGTGTATAGACACACCGCAAGATACGTGCTAAACAGACACAGAAATACATCCAGTGTCAGCACCATGCTCCACCAGCTACAATGGCCATCTCTGGTTGAGCACCGCCACACTTCCAGGCTATCCATGATCTACAAGATCACAAATGGACTGGCCTGTGTGAAATGCAGCGCCCTCAAACCCATGCCCCCCAGCAGCAGAAGACAAAACCACAAGCAGTTCCAAAGAATACCCACCAGAACCGACTACCGCAACAACTCTTTCACTGTTTCAGTGCCACATTTGGAAATTGTGCGTCTGAGAGAAAGAAAGAATCTGAGAGAGAGAGAGAGAGACTGATACACGATAATGTAATCTGGTTTTTATTTTGTTTTTGTTTTCCCCCCCCCCCCCCCCCCCCCCCCCCCCCCCCCCTCTTATATTGGTTGTCCATTCAATGTGCATGCTTTCGTTGTTGTTGGATTGTGTCTTGTGCAAAACCAAAATGATTTCCTTTGTATTACGATGCATTGATTGGCTGATTAAAGAATCTTGAATCTTGGAATCTTGTAAAAGCAGAGCACATTTTAAAAATACAATTTAAATCAAAACATAATCAATTGAAAAGCGAGGCAAGAATAACTCTTAAAAATGCAGCAATAATAGTACCTACACCATCTCTACACAGATAATTTAGACAAGGACATACACAGCAGTAATCTATTGCAGAACAAAAGGACTACAAATAGGCTTGCACAAATACAATTCGAAGGAGCTGGACAGGCTGCTCAGCAAAACAATCACTCGATACAGTACATTAAGAGTTCAACAAATGAATTGATCTTGGTAAGAAAGTTTTATGTGCTCTTATTTTCAGTTTTAGAGTTCTGTAACGACGGCCCGATGGTATCACTTCATAGTATTTTGCCAGAGCATGACTCATTGACTGTTATCATTAAGAATGTTTGTTTCTGGCTTTCTTGATGACTTGTCTGTCATACAACTCTTGCATACCACTCTGCCTTGCACCTACAACCTTACTGCACACATTCACCATATCAAATTATCAATTATCACTCAACAAACGCTTACTTCTTACACTCAAGCTTCCATACCAACAGATAAATGACACAGGAAGAACAGATTCAATGCAACCTCGGTAGTAGGTTTGAAGAATATCTGAACAGACACCAATATTCCTCAGCCTCTGAAAACAAAATATCCTCTACTGGCTCTTATGTATGTTCAATGTTTTTATCAAAAGTAAGTTTCTTGTCTAAAACTGTGCCTAGGTATTTGTACTCATCAACTCTTTCAACCATTTCACCATATACACACGACCGCTAGCATGCAGGCACACCGATTAACACAAGTCTGAGCAAAATAGGATACAAAAATACCCCTAGGGAGGTGAGCCTACTGAGTATTGATGGCTCTGACAGCAGAGGGGTAAAAGCTGTTCTTCAGGCGGTTAGATTTGCACTTAAAAGAGCAGAACCTTTTACCAGAAGGGAGTGGTTGAAACAGATGGTTGGCTGGGTGTGTGCAATCAGATATGATGGACTTAGCTTTGCGTCTTATGCGCACACTATAGATGTTATGTAGGGATGGCAGTTTGTGACCTATGATTTATGAGGATGTCTTCACAACTTGATGGAGTTTCCTTTTATCTTTAACTAAAGCTGAAGGAAACTCCATCAAGTCGTCAAGACATCCTCATAAATCATAGGTCACAAACTGCCATCCCTAGATATACTGGACTATTTGTTCATATTTGTCCGGTTTGTTAATTACAACATTGCAGTGTTATTAGTTATTAGTTCATATTCTTTGTTGTTGATAAATGTGTTTATTGTTGTTTTTCTTGTGTGCACCTGGCTGCAATTTCTCTGTTATGAGATAATAAAGATGATTTAGATAAGGATTTGGATTGGATTCCCCCGAACCGTCCGCAACTGGAACTCCCTGCCATCAGAGACAGTCCAGTCCCCCACGCTCAGCTCCTTCATCTTGAAGTATGAAAGAAAGGTCTCCAGCTGAAACTGCAGCAAGCAGGCGTCTCATCACTGATGTACAGATGGATCAGCAGTTTTCTGTACCACAGATCTGCAAAAGTTAAGCTTGATGGCTGCCTAAGCAAGCATGTCAGACTCAGACGGAATACCTCAAGGAAGCGTTTTGTCACCTATGCTCTCCCTTCTGTACATTAATGACATCACCCAAACCCTGCCACCGAGTCCCCAACTCCCTCCATGTGGATGACACCGCGGTATGGATTTCAGCCGAGCACACCACCACAGCGACTCGCGTCATGCAAGACAGTTGATAGGGTGAGCGACTGGGCAGAGAAGTGGTGCATGGAGATTAACTGCAACAAGACGCAGACAACTCTCTTCTCACTGTCTACCTCAAAGGAGCAAGTGACGCTGAAGCTGAAAGATGCCGTCATCCCCCAGGTGGAGAAGCCCAAGTTCCTCGGAGCCACCCTAGACACCCGCCTCACGTGGAAGCCACATCTTAAAGCAACAGCTGCAGACACCACCAAGAAGCTCAGTCTGCTGAAGAAACTTGCGGGCACTTCTTGGGGAGCTGACTCCTCAATCCTCAAGAATGTCTACACAGGTTCTGTGCGCCCTGTCATGGAATACGCTGCCAGCTCCTGGGCCACTGCCACCGCCGCCAACAAGATCAAACTGGACAAAGTGCAGAACATTGCACTCAGACTCAGAGCCATAGTTGGTGCCATGAAGACAACGCCCATAACAGAGATGGAAAAGAGAGCAGACATCGAACCTCTGGAAACCAGACGCAAGTACAAAGTACTCACACAGACAGAGAAGATTTGACGCCTCCCTGATCATCCATTGAACAAGAAGCTGGCAGCATTAACCAAGAACCAACTGAAGAGGCAGAGCTTCAACCACCTGTCCAGAGATCTGAGAAGGTCACACTCACAGTCACAGGAAGACATCCTCGACAAAGACGTCTGCACGGACAACCGAGACCGAGACTGGAACGTTACGCAGCGACATTTGCAGCTCGAGTAGAGCTCGAGGTCCCAGGCCTGACACACCGACAGCAACAGTCCTCACCACAGGAAAAGGATCTGACGCTGGCTATGCTGGATGAGCAGTACCCACAGAATGACTGGACACACATCTACACAGATGGCTAGGCCAACGATGCTGTCAAGAATGGGGGATGCAGCGTGTACGTCAAAACATCCACTAAACAGACGTACTCCTTCTCCAGAGCCACTGGACGAATTTGTTCTCCAGACAGCAGGCCTACCAGGACTGTAGATTTGACCGACTCCAACTTCCAAGGCAGCTCTTCAGTCACTGACTTCTGATGCCCCGGACAGGGAAATACAGACGCTACAGAAGAACCTGTTCTCCCTTCCTGAAGGATGCACTGTAGTCCTGCAGTGGATCCCTGCCCACTGCGGAATTCAAGGAAATCAGATGGCGGACCAACTGGCCAAGACTGGGAGCAAAAAAAACCAACAACCATCTTCCTCCACTTACCAAGAAACCAAGACGCTGCTAAGAAACAGGCTGAAAGCAGAATGGAGGAGGACAAAGGGTAATTATGACCCAGCCACCGACCCCATCAACCATCTCCAACGCAGCGGACAGACTACCATCTTCAGACTGAGGACGGGCCACTGTGGCTTACGTGCCCACCTGAAGCGTATTGGCGTCACCCCATCAGGCTCCTGTGACTGTGGGGCGGAACAGACAGTTCACCATGTCCTCCAGGACTGTCCCTTGGCATGCGTGTAGCAAAATGAATGAATTTTCACCCAGAGCACTTTTCATTAAATCCAGACTGACCATTCGGCTTTGGTCACCTTAGAAATCCGACCCAAAAATTGACACGCTCAACTCTCGCGAACGAATTCTCACTTGTATGTTGTAAACAAAAATCAGTCTAGGATGACGGGACAGACCTCTACTGTGGAGTGAACATGCTTCTGACGGCCAGCAACGATGATACAAAGCAAGCGAGCGAGGCGAAGTGAGTGACCGTTTTGCACTTCGGCAAAATCGGGGTGAAACTTTTAGACAGAAAGATCGCAGCGGTTTGACCCAAATTCTAACGTACCTACTGGATGAAGAGAGAGAAAAAGAAAGGAGGAAAAAGAATATAATCATAGTGAACCTGAAAGAGAGCTCCAAAACCTCTACTGATGAAAAAAAAGCAGGATGACTTGGTGTATGCCAAGAAAGACATAGAAAAAATTGCAGATGTGACAGATGGCGATTTGAGTGAACCTATACGTTTGGGAGGGAGGGGGGAAACAGGCCAAGAATGCTGAAGCTCACCAGAAACATATTTGTGACCCGATTTCATGAACCGGGTCTTAACTCGCAAGCAGCGATTGTGGTAGAGGCCCAAAAAAGGTTCAGTGGGTCAAAAGTATGGATTTTGAGTTTTCACTTGAAATGGATTCTGCCACCATTAAACTTCAACTTCATGCATTGGACTAAGTGAAATTCAAATTGTAAATGCATTAAAACACATTTTAAATTATATACCCCATGGCAATTATCCTATTTTAATCGCCTGTAAAGACTAAATTTTTGATTGAAAACTGTAAACTGAAACCCTGATCGGGCCCCATCATGTTATATATCTCTGGAAAGCTTGTGACCTTAACCTGCTTCTGCTCGCGTGCTCGTTTTGAAATCCAACCAATCAGAAGCATGGTATTGCAAAACTTAGGCGTAAACACAGAGTGAGAGAGTTGAAAACTTTGACCAATGAGAGGTTAGGATAGACTCTGTCTCTAGTTACTGAAAGGCAACGCGCAACGGGATTGGTTGAGAGGGAGACAACTTGCTGCTTGCAGTTTCGAAGCAACATGGATATGATGCAGACGATCTCTTTCGAAAGATTGACTTTTTTGCTCAATTCTCGGTCATTTACAACCCTACCAGTCGCAGATCAAGGAGAACTTGGAGCATTGTTAATAAAATATTTCAACTCAACCGATTCCGACGATGAAAACGAAACTGACCGTGACGATGACTGCCTCAAAACTGTAAAACCTGCTTCGACTCCGACTCGGCGACTGCTACACTAGTCAGTGACTAGTGCTAGGCCTAGGATGGGTAAAAAATCTTTGCACCCCGTTTTCTCAAAACGGCCATCTGCTGGGTTACCCTCTTTAACACCCTATAACTTCCTCATTTTTTGTAGTAGAGCAATAAATCATATATCAAAAGAAAGGTAAATGTTTGCAGATTATGTAAATGCTAATATATTAAAATCTGCCATTTTCACCTTAAGACCCACTTTGTGGTGATGGGTCACATTTACTAATTTAGAGGGCAAAAGGCTAAACAAAATAGCCTATAGACTATAGTGCCATTTATGCTATGCTATGCTATAACACTATCACAAAAAACTGAGAGAGAGAGGGGGGGGAGAGAGGGGGAGAGAGAGAGAGAGAGAGAGAGAGAGAGAGGGTGACCATGCTGCCTGCAAGGCGTGGCCTCTTATCTGTCTAGGTCAGGTCAGGTCAGGTCAGGTCAGGTATTTGGACGACCAGGCCTTGCAGCCTCTCAATGCGTCCTTCCTTTTGGTTAGTGTTTGGCAATTGCTGTGGCGGTTTTTAGCATCCATTTTGATGCACTAATCATGGATGTACTTTAAGTTTAACAGGGCAATTTTTGGATCACTGTCTAGGAGGTTTTTGAATTTGTTAGTATCTGAGGCCAGTTTAGTATGTGCAGGGAGGTTGTTCCAATATTGGGTGACTCTGTTAGAAAAAAGTTTTTTCTAATGTGTTTTTTTTGTTAGTTCTGCTGTACCTGGTTAGGATCTTAAGTTCACTATTACGGGTTCTAATTTCGTTAGACAAGTGAAACAAGCCTTTGTTAGTATTGTCAGTGCCTTGAAGAATCTTGTAAACATTTATCAAATCTCCCCTTAGTCTTCTCAGAAGACTTCTGTATTTTAAAGATGGCAAGTCTAATTTACTTAGCCTGTCCTCATAATCCAAATTTTTCATGGATTTTATCAGTTTGGTTGCTCTCCTCTGTACCTTCTCAATTGCACTGGACTGTCGTTTAAGAAAGGGATTCCAAATTATATTGCCATACTCAAGATGAGGCCGTATTAAACATTTGTAAAGATTTAATTTATGAACACCTCTTTATTTAAGTTTTTAAAACTCCTTCTGATCAAGCCCAGCATCCTACTGGCTCTAGATTTATTTTTGTTTTTCCCGCGCTGCATAATTCTTTGAACCGCAGTACATGTTAGTAATTGCCGGTTACGGCAGGTGGACATTATTGGCAGAAGAAGAAGAAGAAGAAGTACTTACTTGTACAACACAATCTCGCCATGTGTTCGGTGTATCTTTCATGCCGGAAGTACGAAAACATCGCTTTACACAAAACTCGCAAAAGTAGGCTATTCTACCGGTCATACTAATTGCGTCCGGAGCCGTCCAGATGCCGTTAAAAGTTAATAGAGTATTGTTGTTTTTTAGAATGGCTTCAAGATGAATAGTTAGAAGTTATCACAGAGTTGATAACATATCACATTTAGGGAGATAGAGAGATACATATTGATTATGAGTGAACTCATTTCAGTCAGGTACTTTAATTGGTAAAAACTATATATACTACTAATTAAGCCACTCCCATTGGCTGCAGCACGTACAAGAGCCAGAGAGAGAGAGAGAGAGAGAGAGAGCGAGAGAGAGAAACATTTGAAACATTTGTTTATTGAGGGAAAAGAATAAGCACACAATGGGCTTGTCTACATCTTGCCCTCGAAACAAAAGAAGGAAAGCATAATTAAAACTTCAATTAATGAACAAAAGCAACAAGAACCCCCCACACCCACCCACCCACCCACCCAAAAACAAAAACAAAAAAACAAAAACAAAACCTACACATTCATACACCCATCCACCCTCCCCCCCACCCACCACCAACCTCGCACACAGCACAGTAATCATATGAAACATGTTGTTCAGCGTTTTGGGGTTCTTGGAGAGAACAAAGTTTAAAGAGGGTAGGTGTTTACATCCCTGAAGAGGACTGCTGGGGAATTTGTTTTTGGGGAAACACAAAACTGTGGTTGCTCTGGATGTTCAAAGCCAGGTTTTTGTTTTGGTTTTTCCTACAGTCCTGAACCTGATCCTTTACCTGTGTACCTGCACCTGGGTACCTGTGTTCCTGTGGTGCCTTTGGTCGTGTTCCCGACCTGACCTGTTAATTAGTCAAGTTGCCGGCTTTAGTTTATTCCTTGGACAAACTTTTGAATGCCATGTATAATATGTAAATAATTTGTTAAACGTTGAATGTATTGTATTGTGTAAGTGTGTGTCTGCTTGATTATAATAAATAGTCTTGTTTTGTATTGTATTTCTGGTGTGCCTTCTCCTGTGAGTTTGTCTGTTTGGGCGTGCGAGACTCTCCTTGGGGTTCACGCTTTCCCTCTCCCGATCTCTGATCAAGATCGAGCGGGGGATTTCGTGACAGAGACAGAGACAGACAGAGTGACAGAAACAAGACAGATAGATAGACAAACTGAGAGAGAGGAGAGGAGAGAGAGAGGGAGAGAGATGATCGGGGGAGGGGGGAGATTCTGAAGGTGTCATGGATGTTTCTACAGCACTACGTACTGAAAGGACTACGTGGTGTTAGCCCTACACTTCTGGCAAAATGTTGCTAAATTATATGGCTCTATTTCACCAATGGACATTGGCACTATATACATGGCAAAGAAGGACAGAAAAGTTCAATTGTAGGCTTCGTGTGTCAATAGCGCTACGACCCTTTGTCCATACGTAGGCATACCGGGATTTTTGTCCAAAATCGGTAAACAGCCACTCCCTTGTATGAGGATTTTGACACTGTATAGTGATATCGGCCAGTAGTTCTATTGACACGTAGTTCTATTGGGAGTAGTGTTTTAGCCCAGTAGTGCTATAGACACGTAGTGATTGCGAGATGCTCCGGCTATGTTGACCGGCACTTTAGTCTGTAGGCTAAATTACTGTGACCGGTAAAATAGCCAGCAGGCTAAAGTGTCGGTCACAGCTGGTCAGGTCAGGTCAGGTCAGGTAGGACAACTGGGCCTCGCGGCCTCTCAAGCGTCCTTTCTCTTGATTGGGATTTTAAAAAATTCAGTTGGTAGGTAGGTAGATGAAGACGGGGTAAAAAGCCCATGGGCGGGTAAGAAGCCCATGCCAATTATCTCATGAAATAAAGCAAATTTCAGTCAAATTTGTCCATAAGACGAATGCTGAACATTAACACTCGTCTCATGGGCAAAATGTGACTGAAATTTTCTTTATTTCATGAGATAATTGGCATGGGCTTCTTACCCGCCCATGGGCTTTTCACCCCGTTTTACCCTACTACAGCCGAACCCGCTTATAAGAAACTCGCTTATAAGAAAACCCGCTTATAATCAAGCAATTTATTTTCCCCGGCCGAACTCCTTCTTTCTTATGTATTATCAAAACGCGAATATAAGAAAACCGCTTATAAGAAAACTCGGTTATAATCAAGCAAATTCGTTCTCCTATCCACGATGTAAACTCGGATATAAGAAAATGATTTCATACAAGGGAGTTTGGTTTGCAGTTCATTTTCTTATAAGCGAGTTTGATTTTCTTATAATCAATTTAAAAAAAATTAGGGCATGAACTGAAAGAATGTTCCAAAAAATGCAGTCATTAAAAAAAAACGAACAAAAAAAGAGGAACATTTACTAGGAGCAGCTATGTCACAGACATGCTAACCTTAATCAAAGACTGTATAGGGGAAGATAAGAATCCGGTCTCTTTTCCCTATATGAGTAGTGATGACAGAAACACTTGTTATGTCCCTTTTAAACAGGACACATTTTACACGTCGATAGGCCAGTTGAATTCTCCGTTCAAGTTCCAGTCTGAGTTTTTGGATAGCCTCCACTGTGAATGGTGTACTGTTGCCACTAACGATAACTCTATCAGCCCGGTTCGCCGAGCTCTTAAGTAGTCCATCTTACCCTTTTAGAATATCTTTGCCTTAATACAGAAAGATACAGCCGAATCCGCTGATAAGAAACTCGCTTATAATGAAGCAAAATAATGTCCCTAGCAAACTTCTTCTTTCTGATCTATGACAAAACTCGGATATAAGAAACTCGCTTATAAGAAAATTCGCTTATAAGCAAGCAAATTCCTTCTCCAATCCGCAATGGAAACTTGGACATAAGAAAAGTATGTCATACAAGAGAGTTGGTTTGCAGTTCATTTTTGTTATAAGCGAGCTCTATTTTCTTATAAGCGAATTACCATTGACAACATTTTCAAAGACCCACCAGATCACGTGTCAAAATCACGGGTTCCACCTGTTTTCCCTCTTATAGCTGGTAGGAAATCTTGTTTTGACCAGGTTTGACTCCCATACAAATGCCCCCAAATTGAAAATGAAACATTTTAAAGAGTAGCCTCAATATTAAGTTGGGGGAATTTGTATGTGGGTCACAGCTACCCAGAAAAAACAAGGGACTTAATCGTGTTGGGTCAGTGTGTCTTTGAAAATGAATTGGACCTGAACTGAAAGGATGTTCCGAGAAAATTGAAGTCCTTCCAAAAAGGAAGTTGCGTCACAGACAGTCTAAACAGTACAGGCACTTGATTGCAAGACTAATTGAGTTGTTTTTGTTCCTTTATTCCATACTTTCCTTCAGTATTCTGTGCAAAATAAATGTTGAGCAGAAGAAAAAAATATGAGTGCCTGTACTTTTTTGTTGGTGGTAGAGAGACTGTCCATCCTTTTATTTTCAGCAGCAATGGCAGAGAGGAAAAGGCAATCCATTTCTTTAAGAAGATATTTTATGATTTAAGAAATGCATCAAATTTGGAAAAAGGATTTTCTCTTCGTTTTGTTATTCTGTCTTTCTTTGCTTTTCTTTTTCTTTTCTCTTTTCCCTTTTCCCCATTCAAATGTTTTCTTATGTCCGAGTTTCGGATATAAGAAAACTCGGATATGGTAATAAGCAAAAAATGATCTCCCTTCGATTTTCTTATAACCGAGTTTTGCTGTATTTTGATTTTATGATGCAAAACATGAGTCATAGGTCACAAGTTTCTTTATTGTCCATTGGCATTGTACAAACGCAAATACAAAATTGTCTTCCACTGTGTAAAATGAGTTATATTGATTAAAAACAAGAAACAGAAATTTACATTTAAACAAATATGTTACTCTCACACCACACCCAATCGTTCATCTGCTCTCCGCTATCTTGCTCGCTCATCATGCAACTCACACCACGTCTGCCTTCATTTTTGTTTTTAATTTTCTGTTCCATTCTTTCTTTTTTCCCTCCTTTGCTTTGCATTTTTTTCCTTTTTTTTCATGCATCAAATTAGATAAAAGCATTTTCTCTTCGTTTTATGTTTCTGTTTGTCTTTTATTTTCTTTTTTTCCCTCTTTTTCTCTTTTATTTTTCCATTTTTTTTCCCATTCAACTCGGTTATAAGAGAAAAAAAATCATTTTTTTTTCTTATATCCTAGTTTCGGATAAATTATAAGAAAACCCGGATATAAGAAAACAAAAAATTATCTCCCTTTGATTTTCTTGCAACCGGGTTTTGCTGTGTAGGTATATTTTAAAAATCAGTTGGCACAGCTGTGACGGTTTTAGTAGAATATCAGTCATACTATCATACTGGTATTTTAATTTACTAAGGTTTGGGTCTTTGTCCAGGAGGTTTTTAAATTTGTTAGTATCAGGTGCAAGTTTTGCTTGAGCAGGAAGTGCGTTCCAATAGTTAGTTACTCTGTTACTGAAAACGTGTCTCCTGATGTTAGTCCTACTGTGCATGTATTGTGCTAGTATTTTAAATTAAGCTTTAAAATAGCTTATACCGGCGCTAATCTCATCATCATCACCTCTAAAAATTGCTTATGGCTTATAGTGTTGGTTCAGGTTTTTTTCACCTCTGACTCTGTCAGAGAAAAATAGAAATGAATGTACTAAGTTGATAAAGAAAACTCGTAAAGAATATAAAAAAAATGTAGCAAAAGAAAGTAAAGTCAATCCAAAAACGTTTTGGAGATATGTGCAAAACACTAGTGAGGATGAAATTAAACATATAGGCATCAGCGCACTGAAACGTCCTGATGGCACTACGGCTGTAGATGATTTAGACAAGGCAGAAACTTTAATCAGTTTTTTCCCAGTGTGATTACTCGTGAAGACATCCAATATTCATAACCTAGAAGAATGTTCTTATTCTAATGGAGTTTCCTTATCAAGTGTGAGGGTAACTCCTCAGGCAGTTAAAGATAAATTAAAGAATTTAGATCCAAATAAATCTCAAGGTCCAGATCTTATACTGCCTAGAGTGTTAAAAGAGATTTGTGATGACTCATTGTCGACTCCTTTATGTTCTTTGTTCAACAAATCTTTAGAATCGGGAGATTTGCCTTCGGATTTTAAAACCCGCAGAGGTAATTGCTTTGGTTAAAAAATGATCTAAGTCTGACCCAGGCCTGTCAACTTGATTTGTGTAGTTTGTAAGGTTCTAGAAAGATTAATTAGAGATGCTATTGTTTCTCACTTCACAGACAATAACTTGTATTCTAAATGTCAACACGGATTCCGTAAAAAAAGATCACGTGTAACTCAATTGTTAGAAGTAATAGAAGACTTTAACTTTAATGCTTGATCAGGGTCATGACATACATATAATATATTTCGATTTCAAAAAAACATTTGACACAGTTCCACATGAGAGACTATTAGTTAAATTGTCAGCGTATGGTATTTCTAATGATGTATTTAAATGGATACAACATTTTCTAAAGGACAGATCTCTCTAAAGTAAGCGTCTTAAGTGGTATTCCTCAAGGTAGTATATATTTTAGGACCTATATTATTTACAATATTTATCAATGACATGCATAATTCAGTTCTCAGTTTATGTAAACATTTTGCTGATGACACGAAAATGTATACAAAAAAACCCTTCTGATCATGATATTCTGCAAAATGATATTACAGTACTCCCCGTTTATAGTAAACTCGGTTATAAGAAATTTCGGTTACAGTAAAGGAAAGCACTGGTTCCCGGCCAAAGGTCTACTGTTTTATTACTAAATAGACCTCGGATAGTAGCAACTCGGTTATAATTTAAAAAAACCTGCTATAGTAAAGTTACTTTTGGTTCCCCACAGGACTGGCTCCTCCGTTACAATAAAAAATAATTGTCCTCTTCATGACCTTTGTAAATACGTCACCAATGTATGCGTCACAGTCTCACCACTCCCTCACCCATAATAACAACTGGGTTATAATTAAAAAATTAAAAACAAATCCTATAGTAAAGTCATTTATGGTTCCTCCTCGTTACAATAAAAAAAAATTGTCCTCTTCCTGACCTTTGTAAATACGTCATCAATGTATACGTCACAGTCTCACTACTCCCTCTACCCACCTTCATCAACGAAATTGAAAGGCACTCAAAAACATGTTTCTTTCCTCTCATTACTTAGTGAAAAAAAAAGAATCTGAAAAAAATATATATACAGCCGAATCCGCTTATAAGAACTCGCTTATAAGAAAACTCGCTTACAATGAAGCAAAAAAAAATTCCCTGCCGAACTTCTTTCTTATCTATGATCAACACTGGGATATAAGAAACTCGCTTATAAGAAAACTCGGTTATAAGCAAGCACATTTTTTCTCCCATCCGCAATGGAAACTTGGATATAAGAAAATTATGTCATACAAGCGAGTTGGTTTGCAGTTCATTTTCTTATAAGCGAGTTCTATTTACTTATAAGCGAAATGACAACATTTTCTTAAAGACCCACCAGATCACGTGTCAAAATCACGGGTTCCACTTGTTTTCCTTATAGCTGGTACAAAATCTTGTTTTGACCAGGTTTGACTCCCATACAAATGCCCCCAAATTGAAAACGAAACATTTTAAAGAGCAGCCTCAATTATAAGTTGGGGGAATTTGTATGTGGGTCACAGCTACCCAGAAAAAAACAAGGGATTTAATCGTGTTGGGTCAGTGTGTCTTTAAAAATGAGTTGGACCTGAACTGAAAGGATGTTCCGAGAAAATTGAAGTCGTTCCAAAAAGGGAAAGGTTACCTCATACCAGTTGTGTCACAGACATTCTAAACAGTACAGGCACTTGATTACAAGACTAATTGAGTTGTTTTTGTTCCTTTATTCCATACTTTCCTTCAGTATTCTGTGCAAAATAAATGTTGAGCAGAAGAAAAAAATATGAGTACTTTTGTGTTGGTGGTAGAGAGACTGTCCATCCTTACATTTTCAGCAGCAATGGCAAAGAGGAAAAGGCAATTCATTTCTTTAAGAAGATAAATACAAATAACTGAATATGTGGACGAACATCCACATAAACAAAAGCAAACGATCGATGAAAAGCTGCATGGGTGGACAATAAATGGTAATAATTCAGTACAAGAAAGGTGAAGGGGTACGCATTTGATAACAGTAAAAAGACCAAAAAAAGGTTTCTTAGTTAAGTTGTTGTAGGCACCTTTAAATCTTCTTCTTGGTAGACTATTTTGATTTTATGATGCAAGACATGCATCAAATTAGGAAAAAGGATTTTCTCTTCGTTTTGTTTTTCTGTCTTTCTGTTCTTTTCTTTTTTCCCTTTTCCCCCATTCAATTTGTTTATAAGGGGAAAAACTTCAAAATGTTTTCTTATATCTGAGTTTCGGATATAAGAAGACTTGGATATGATAATAAGCAAAACACCATCTCCCTTCGATTTTCTTATAACCGAGATTTGCTGTATTTTGATTTTATGATGCAAAACATAAGTCATAGGTCGCAAGTTTCCTTATTGTCCATTGGCATTGTACAAACGCAAATACAAAATTGTCTTCCACTGTGTAAATTAAGTTATACATCCAATTTAGAATATTGATTAAAAACAAGAAACATAGATTTACATTTAAACAAATATGTTACTCTCACACCACACCCACTCATTCAATTGCTCTCCCCTATCTTGCTCGCTCATCATGCAACTCACACCACGTCTGCCTTCATTTTTGTTTTTAATTTTCTGTTCTGTTCTTTCTTTTTGTCCTCCTTTGCTTTTTTTTAGGCACCAATTTATGTAAAAGCATTTTTTTTATGTTTCTGTTTGTCTTTTATTTCATTTTTTTCTTTTTTCTTTTATTTTTTCCCTTTTCCCCATTCAACTCGGTTATAAGAAAAGAAAAATCAAATGTTTTCTTTTATCCGAGTTTCGGATATAAGAAAACACGGATATAAGAAAACGAAAAAATTATCTCCCTTTGATTTTCTTATAACTGGGTTTTGCTGTAGCATCATGAAAATGCGATATTTTATTGCAGGCATGATAATCTATTATCAGGCATAATGTCTGTAGGCATAATGTCCAGTAGGCAAAATGTCCGGTGAGCATGGTGACCATAGGCATAATGTCCGTAGGCAAAGTGTCCGTAGGCGAAATGTCCGCAGGCAAACTGTTCGGTCACGGTGCACGCGCGCGTGTGTGTGTGTGTGTGTGTGTGTGTGTGTGTGTGTGTGTGTGTGTGTATGTGTGTGCATGTGCGTGCGCACGCACGTGCGTGTGCATGCATGAACAGATTCAAAGGTGATTCTGGAAGTTAGAGGTTGTACACTATATGCTTTTACAGCTAGTTTTGTTTTGTGCACAGGGAAATATACCATGTATAAACCCAATCACCTTTTTGGACCTCAAACCATATGAGGAAGGAGTAGGATGGGTTTATATTTAGTATTTTACGTTAGCTTTGACTTTAAAAAACAACATCGGATAAGATAAAAAATATCATCAAAACTTTACTATATCCGAACATCGTTTATAAGAAAAACCTGTTATAGTAAAGGAAAAGCCTTGCTCCCCTGCACTTTACTATAAGCGGGGTGTACTGTAATAGTTTACAAAATTGTTCTGAAACCTGGAATTTATATTTTAATGTTTCAAAATGTGGAGTTTTACATGTTGGTAAGACAAGTCAGAAGAGTGGTTATACTATGAAATTAAATAATGATATGCAACTTATAAATGCTCTAACGATCGAAAAAGATCTAGGAGTAACATTTGATATATGTTTGTCTTTTGATAACCACATTCAAATGATAGTGAACAAAGCAAACCAAATGTTGCCCATTATCAGAAGAAGTTTTACATATCTAAACAAAGATATTTTTCTTCAATTTGTTAGGCCACACTTAGAATATGCTAAATACAATTTGGTGTCCATACATGAAACGGCAATTTCAAGGAGAACAACAGGAAGGACCGGGTGGGGTGGAAGTGGCTGCACAGGCCAAAGCAAGTCATGGCTCAATGCATTAATACATTTGGCTAAACGCTTCAACATTTCTTCCTGCTGGAAATCTGGTAGCATTTACCTTCATTGTCATGTTCTGGGTGACTGACTCTTCCTCTTACAGAAAATGGCGTAAAACTCCGCAGCTATTTTTATAAACTCTTCTCTGAACCTGGTGCCAGTCAGACAGTACAGATAGAAGTTGATGGAACTGTTGGACCACCACAGTACAAAGCCCACAGATTGAAACAACCACCATTGTCTGCGTTGTATGGGATCACTCCAGTCAATGAAGCCCATCAGTATCAAACAAATGTTTATCGGTGCTGTCAGGAGGACAAAACAAACACTGGCAGCAATCAGGGTGACAGTCAGTGAAGACACTGTCTGTTGTCTGGAATCCTGGCTGGCTTGCTGTACAGAGAGATGTTGGTTTGTTCTCACAGATCTGACCAGTGTCCACACTAGAGCACTGTTGCTTACTGCCAGAAACGTGAAAGGTATAACACATCCTTGTAACAGGTCAACCCAAGGCTGAATGAAACTAAAATACCATTGGTACATTTTGGTGCCGTATTTGGACGCTGAACATTTTCCTCTTTTAAAGTCACTACCGTAGAGCAAGTGACCATTAATCAGGACTAGAACAATGACCATTATTCCAGCAGTAGCTTCTGACTTTCTCTTGGTCCACACAGCACTGACACGAAGTGGCCACACAACAGAGGCAGCTCTGAGCATGGTGAGTGACACCAGCATCCATGCTGATACAGGTGGCGTCACGTACATGAGAAACTTATAGACCTTACACTGCCAGGAGCCACTTGTTGTGAGTGATGGTGCATCAAAATAATCCCTGAGTAACCTCTGGAATGGCTCTATCAGTAACATCATCTGGTCAGACACAGCCAGAACTATGAAGAACACGGTTGACGTGGATGCAGGCAGGCGAAGCATGATCATAATGAGCATCACATTTCCAAACAACCCAAAGCCAGCCACAACAGGCGTGCCAATGTCAAAGATCAGATAATACATGTCATCCCAAGCATTCCGTTGGAGGCGGCGTGAGTCCTCCATTCTACTGGTCAGAACAATGCTGGAGTGTGGAGGTAGCTGCGTTCAGTGGAGTAATGGTTTTGAGGTTTGGTCATCAACTTAACCAATTCAGAGACCCTTCTAAATAATGCAGCATCTGATGACATCAAAATCATATTGATGCATCTTCATTGAAAGCAGTTCTGCCCGTAGACTAAACGGCTTTGGAGCGCTGTTTATTTCAGTGACCCTGGCGATCATGCCCAATGTCACAGAACGGACAGCTGACGTTTGTTGTATGTAAGAGAAAATCCGCGGCAATGCTTTACGGTGAATCACGCAGGCACGCACGCGCACACGCACGCACACACACATATATATGCATACACACACAAAAAAGAAGAAAAAAAGCAGCGCGCACGCGCATACGGACATGCAGAGAGAGAGAGAGAGAGAGAGAGAGAGAGAGAGAGAGAGAGAGAGAGAGAGAGAGAGAGAGAGAACACTTGAAAACTTGAAAATTTGAACTTTATTTTTTAAGGATAAAGATTTTAGTCTTCCAGTCTGTCCTTGATTTATACGAACATAGAATACAAACATGGCAAGGCATACTATTACACATACATATTTGAAGATATAGGTAGCAAAGCAGGTTGAAATATGGATTTCTAATACTTGCATACTCATATGCATAGTTGTTAATACTCGTGCGTGCATACATGCGTGCAACCATACACGCACACACCCGCACGTGCGCACACACGCAAGTATACATGCACATACGCACAGATATATATTGAAGCACGTATAAAAGAACTATACATTATAGAACATGACAAACAAATGCAGCCTAGGGTATGAAACCGATAACAATTAGCAATAAAATGCGGACAAGTTTAAACATATTGTAGCATAATTATATGAGGCACATTGTTGGAGAATAGTAAACAAATAAAATGACGTGAATACGTCGTGACATCGTCATTAGCAATATAACGTATCCCGAGATATGACCAATGAAGAAAAAAAGAAGAAAATTTTAATTATCGAGGGTCGAATGTTTAGTTGGGTCATCTCCAGTATAGCACTTTCCCGAAACTAGATCAATTAGCGTTATCTGCCCCTGCTCTGGTGTGTCGCAGGTGAGTTCCGGCAAAGTACTTGTTAAAGTGCACAAACAACCCACGGAAAACTCGCAAACCATGACGGATTACGAGCTAGCGAGCTACAGCGGCTCCTCTTTCTCTTTACTGTCATAGTGTGTGTGTGTGCGTGTGCGCGTGTGTGTGTGCGTGTGTGTGTGTGCGTGCGTGTACGTGTGTGTGTGTGTGTGTGTCACTGTGTATGTGTGTGTGTGACTGGAACTCACCAGGGCACGCAAGGGACATCACTCGTCCGAACTTTCTTGCTTGGTTGTAGGATAGGGTTCCATGACTGTTGAGAGCGGAGGTCCGTTTCTCAGTGGATTTGACTTCTCTAAAGGTTAAATAAAAAAATTAGCCACCATGCCTTTCGCAAAAATGTGGGCATAACTTGTGAGAGCTCCAAATCCAAAATGGTCACCAACGGCCATTTTGAAAATAAACTTTTTACTGGTTTGGTGCTGCACAAAACATGGTTTCTAGGACTTTGATGATTTGACCTATTTCTTATGTTCAAATCCAAGATGGCGACCGATTTTTAGCTCCGAACGGTCAGTTTTGCAAAGTCGTCGTAGATCCTTCATAGTAGGCTCTCATGAGAGCTCTTTTTGTTCTGAGTTGAGTTATGAACAATAGAAGTAGAAGTAAGGATGCAAAGGTCATCGCAGAAGTAAAAAAAGTTCAATGTTTGTGGTTGAAGAGAGACACATTTTCGGATTTCAAGATACTGAAGTCGAAAATCCTATCCCATGATGTAATAGGTCTCTTTGCTTGCTCTGGAAAGTTTGAATGCAGCCAGTTATATGGAGTCTGATAGCATATTAATACATTGACATGCATTTGTCGCATGAAGTTGAAGTTGAAGTCAATCAGCATCTAGTTCAATCCATGGAAACGCTTAACAATTAACGTGGATTTGCAAGTTACACTGACTACCTCTGTATCTAATGGAACATCTACACTTCTGAATCTATTGAATCATCAGACTCACTCCTCTCATCGTCACTTCTACTTTCCTCTGAAGAGTCACAAAGTGTGAGCTGTTGGGGCAATGGGGGTTGGGTGTAGCGCACTGGTCGGCACTTCCCATTCACCAGTTCCCAGCCATGGCCAATTGGTGATGGATGGTCAAACAGGTTGTAATGAAGTTGGCAATATGTGATGTAGTTTGTCCTTTCCACATGGAGATTCAAGGAGTCGTCATCAGGTGGGAGGTGGATTGTACACTTCCTCTTCATCCTGTGCCACTTGGAAGCTCTGACCTGCCCGCAGGTAGAATGTGCACTTTCACTATAGACACAGGAGAGAACAAAGGTCTTCACAGCAGCTCTAACACTGTCTTCCAAGTCAAGGCTTTCACCGACTCGTCCCAGGAGCTCTCTCGCCTCAGGATCAATGAAAGGTAAGTTGTTCCAGAGAGAAGGGCATTGTAAGGCAAAAGCTCGCTGACCAAAGGATTTGGTTCTGTCTGTCGGAATGCGCAAGAGACGGGTATCTGCAGAAAGCGGAGCTGACGGGATGGGATGTAGGTATGAAGAATGTCTCTGAGATACTGAGGTCCTGCACCAGTGACAGAGGCAAAGCAAATGGACCCTAGTTTGTAGTCAATCCTGGATTGAATAGGTAACCAATGAAGAGACCTTAGAATTGGGGAGACATGTTCCCATCTAGACGACTTCAACACAAGTCTGGCAGCACTGTTTTGGACCCTCTGTAACTTATCAATAAGATATTTTGGAGAGCCAGCCAAGAACCTATTACAATAATCCAACCTGGACAGGACTAGCGCACAGACCAGTGTCTTTGTGGCTTCAACTGAAAGAAAATGCTGGATGGAGCTAATTTTGAAACGTGCTGCTTGAAAGAGAGTGTTGAATCAAACGTGACTCCAAGGTTTTGAGCCTGAGAAAAGAAGACTATATCAGAAGTGCCAGTGATGGTGGAAGAAGGGAGGGCAGGGTGATTTTGAAACTTGAGAGGGGCAATGAGGATCAGTTCTGTCTTATCGTCATTCAATTGCAACTGATTTAAAGTAATCCAGTGCTTTAAGTCATGAATACAGTTCTGGATGTTACTGACCACATTAGCAACTTCAGACAAAGAGGTTGACTCGTGTAGCTGTGTGTCGTCAGCAAAACTCCATGCATCAAGGAGTGTTGGTCAATGACATCAGACACAGGTCTGACGTACAAGGCAAAAAGAACGGGCCCAAGGACAGAGCCTTGTGGCACACCGCAGGTGAGAGGAGTGGTTGGAGAGGAAAGGCCATCTACACAGACTGTCTGAGAACGAGTGCTCAGGTAGGATATTAACCAGCTGAGAACTGTGCCCTGAATGCCAAAAGAGTTTTGAAGTCTGGATGGAAGAATGCCGTGATCTATAGTGTCGAATGCTGCGGATAGGTCCTGAAGGGATAGAAGAGAGATTTTGTCATTGTCAAGGGCGAGAAGTAGATCACTAACTACTCTGAGGATGGCAGTCTCTGTGCTGTGACCAGTTCTGTAAACAGACTGGTGGGGGTCAATGAGATTGTTATGAGTGAGATGCGCTGAAAGCTGGGAAAGAACAGTTATCTCAAGGCTTTTTTGGACAGGAAGGGAAGGTTAGAAACAGGCCTGTAGCTTTGCAAAAGGTTTGGGTCCAAAGAGGGCTTTTAAGGGACAAACAGCAGCAGAGTTGTACACTAGGGGAAAGTACCAACATGAAAGGGAACAATTGATAACAACAGTTATGTGGGGAAGCAAAACATCAAGACAATCAATCATGAAAGATGCAGGCAATGGATCAAGTTCGCATGTTTTGAATGGTGAGTTGGTTATCACTTTTCTATTATCACTCTCAGTCACACTACTAAACGAGGTGAAAGGCTGTCCAGAAAAGCTAGTATCACTGACAAAGGGGGACTGTGCGAAGCAAGTTTTGTCCAAATTGTCTCGTATGGTTTTGATCTTTGAGTTGAACAAGTCAGAGAAAAGCACAGGAAGGTCAGAAGGGGAGAAAACGGTAGGTAGTGGAGTGCTGCTTTTTCTGCCCAACAGACTGTTTGTCAGCTGATAGAGTTGAGCAGATGTTTTACAGTCCATTGTTTAGCTGGAAAAGAAATTAGACTGGGCCTCAAACACAATTCTGTCCACACGATGTTTCTGCCAGTTGAAGATTTTCTCGTGAACGTGAAGCCCTGATTTCTTCCACTGACGTTCCGCTCTGCGTCACTCAGCTTTCTATGTTAAAGCAATAACTAATTAACATTTCAAGCAACGCATTTAAACTGTCCACGTAGCATGGTTCTGTCCCATTCTTGAAAACCTGCACTCTTTCAAGTTGAAACATGTTAAGTTTTCTTGCGTAGTCAGTGTGCGCGTGCGTTTAAGTTTAAGTAGGTACTTTAGACTTAAATTTCACTTCCTAGGACACACTGTTTTTTGCATAATGTAGTGAGTTCTGATTCTATGGAAATGCTTAAGAGTTAAATGTTTTGTTCCCACGACATAACCCGTAAAACTCTTGAGCTATCCTAAGAAATTCTGCTCTGACCCTGCCAGTCCAACAGTACAGGTAGAAGTTGACAGCACTGTTGGTGTACCATAAGAGTAAACTGGCTTCAGAAAATATCCAATATCGTCCGTTTACTACATATTCCTCCATTACTAAATACACAGTGACAGGTGTTGCAAGAAGGACAAAACGCACACTGACAGCAATCAAGGTGACCGTCAGTGAAGACACATTCTGTTGTCTGGAATCCTGGCTGGCTTGTTGAACAGGAAGATGTTTGTTTGTTCTGACAGATCTGACTAGTGTCCACAACAGAACACAGTTGCTGACAGCCAATAAAGGGAAAGGGAGCAAACGAGTTTGAAGTTGGCGAACCCAAAGAAAGTACAATGCTCGATAAATCTCTTTGCAACGTTCATTTCTTATGCGAAAATATCCTAATATGTAGCCATTCATCAACATGAGAGTGAAGATGACAACACTGACTATAACTCTTGACTTTCTCTTCGTCCACGTAGCATCGACACGAAGTGGCCACAGCACAGAGGCAGCTCTGAGCATGGTGAGTGACACCAGCATCCAGGACGATACCGGCGATGCGGTGTTGTATACCATTCTATTCAGCTTACACTGCCATTCACTACGGGCACTGGAGTACATCACACCAAATGTCCTGTACAGCCATCGTTCCAAAGGACCTGTTATCAACACCAACTGATCAGACACAGCCATGACCTTGAAGAAAACACTGTAGATGGATGAAGGAAGACGAAACATGATCAGAAGTATCACCAGATTTCCACAGAAACCAAAAGCAAAAACAATTGGATTACCAATGTCCTCAATCATTTTAGACAGAACGTTGGCACCTCAATTTAGAGAGAAAAGTGGCAGAGTGGGTAAGACGTTCGCCTGCCAAGTTCAATGCATGGCTGCAGCGTGAGTGACCCGGCTTCGAATCCCGGCCTCGTCCTTTCTTTCTTGTTCGACAGGGAAATCGAACTGAACGTGGAGTCATTCGGATGGGGACTTAAAGCTAGTCTGACCCATGCACTTTACGCACGTAAAAATCCCACAGCAGTTAAAAGTCGGTAAGAGCAGGGAGAAATCCCGCTGCCTGGTATGACCAAATTGACAGCTAGGTTTTCCAGTTCTGCCCCCCCCACCTCCTCACCCTGCCCCCCCCCCCCCCCACACACAAAGGGTAGGCGCTGCGCTTGATGCGACGCGCTCTCCGGGGGAGAACAGCCCGAATTTCACAGAGATAAGTTTCTGTGACTAGAATATGCCAAATACCAATCAGATATGCTATGTTTAAATAGGGTTTGTTTAGATCAATCCACGTTGGTCTTTGATAGTGGTCAGAGATCTCCACTGTACTGGTCGCTTCAAAAGTGTTGTGAAGTGGACACTGTTTACTTTAATTTACTTCCGTAGTCATCTTGTAGCTTATGCCATGTACTTGGCCACAAAGACAGTTTCATCAAAGCAAATTATTCTGCATTACAAATGCACCAACGTTTTTGTCCTTCATATTAGGGGAACGGAGCTCAGCTAATCACTGAGATTTTTCATTCATACTATTTTTATCCTTTAATTTGGGTATCATCTCAGTAGCCAGTCCTCTCTAGTCATGTTGCAGGCCGATATGCTGAGGAGACCTTCACTAGGTCGAAACAGCTGCCTATGCCGGTATGGGCACTGTCCTCTCCCCCATCGGGCGAAAAAGTAAATCAGCACATTTTACTTTTTACTTATTACTTTTTTCTTTTTTTTAGAACACAGAACAATTCTAAAAGTTAATGATTAACTGAGTTCGTTTCTGAGGTTCACAAATAAAGACATTGAACACAATTGATTAAACTGTTTTTGTGACCAAGTACATTGCTTAAGCTACAAGATGACTACGGAAGTAAATCAAAGTTAACAGTGTCCACTTCACAACACTTTTGAAGTGACTAGTATAGTGGATATCTCTGACCACTATCAAAGACCTACCTCTCTAATCTCGTTTACCTGTACTCCCCCTCCAGTTCTCTCCGTTCCTCTTCTGACAAACTTATCCTTTCTATTCCTCGTATAAACACTAAGACATATGGTGAACGTTAATTTTCTTTCAGCGCCCCTTCTGTATGGAACACCGTACCATATGAACTTCGTTCTGCTAAATCTGTCCAATCTTTCAAAACCGCTCTTAAAACTCACCACTTTCGGCAATACCTCTGATTTCTTCCTTGTCCTGTTTCCTGCCTTAAAACTATGTTCCGCACATTGTGTGTGGGTGTGTGCACACGCGCGTGGTTGTGTGGATGTGTGCGTGCGTGCGTGTTGTGGCTATGTGCATGTTTTTGATAGTTAATATTGTAGTAGCTTATGATCTATGTATTTATTTAAATAATTGTGAAGCGCCGTGAGCTCATGAGAGAAAGGGCGCTCTATAAATGTTAATTATTATTATTATTATTAAAAAAGTTTAATAAAAGCACATTATTCTACATTACAGATGCACCAATCTTTCAGAACACAGAACAATTCTAAAAGTTAATGATTAACTGAGTTTTGTTTCTGAGGTTCACAAATAAAGACATTGGACACAAAAAAAGCTTCATAAAAGCAAATTATTCTACATTACAGATGCACCAATCTTTTAGTCCTTCAGATTAGGGGAACTGAGATCAGCTAATCACTGAGATTTTTCAGTCATACTATTTTTATCCTTTAATTGGGATATGATCTCAGTAGCTGGCCCTCTCTAGTCATGTCTATTATATTTTCAAATAATAATTTTAGAACATTATTATTTTCATTATTTTACATAAGATGTTTTGCTATTTCTGGTTTAACTTAGTGCTGATTTGCTTTTATTGTGGACTTTCGAATTTGGTGCAAAGAGGACACCATTCTCTTGTAGAATGTCTTCTTGCTCAAGTTGACAACCACTGGACACAAATTGCGAAATATGTCCCATATGTGCCTTCCCAGGTTGAGAGGACGTAAAATTCCAAATTTACTACTACAAATTGCGAAATGTTCAAATTCTGATCGCTTCTCGGCCTTTTGGCTAAGACAGTGATTCAGGAACATAAATTTTTGTTTATATCCTGGTTGGTTTGTTCAGCCCGTCGTACATGGCGAAAGCCGATACGCGACGTTAAATTGAACTTCCATCCACAAATTGCAGGCCGATATGCAGACTATCTATCTATCTATCTATCTAATATCTATATATTAGATATCTAGATATTATAACGGCTGAATATGTATGTATGTATGTATGTATCTATCTATCTATACTTATCTATCTATCTATCTATGTATCTATGTATCTCTGTGTGTGTGTGTGTGTGTGTGTGTGTGTGTGTGTGTGTGTGTGTGTGTGTGTGTGTGTGTGCACTTTAGAAGTTCGAACCAATGTCCTTTGATATCTGCATGAACTGGATCTGCACTCACGTAAATGCTTGTTAATGTATTAGCATCTCCACACTTCGATAGTTAAAAGTGAAAACAAAACTTATTTTGAAGTATTTCTTGCGACACAAAATTTGCTTCACATTAGTTTATTTTCAAAAGATCATAATAATTTACGAAACTGGCAACATTGAAACATATATTCACTTCAAAAGGATTTTAATTTTGAACTTAAATACATTTAAACGTTTCTGTTGATCTCAGAAATGTAAAACAACCAGCTGCAGCAACCTGCTTTCGTTCTTTCTCTGCAACATCACAAGAAGAGCAGCAGCAGCAGTAACCTGGACGGCTGAATGACATACTACAGACAACTCATTTCTTATTGCGCTGTGCTAACAAACACGTACCTAGCACACAGTGTTTCCTCTGACTACAACATGAATGTGAACACTACGTAAACATTATAAATTATAGCACAGTGAAAGGAATCACTGAATTATTGAAAACTCTTTGTGCATCTGTGTAATCCTGAATGCGTGCACGTGCGTCTGCGTCTGTGCGTACGTGCACACTTCTTTTTCACACACCTGTCTGATTTAAGGCTGTTTCACACACAGTGATTTATGTACCGTGTTGTCAACATGTTTTGTTTTCACTGACGGTTTGATTTATTGTTTTCATGTTGGCTCCGCAATTAGGAGAAAGACCGTGAATCCCGCATGTAACGGTACACCTTGTGTTGGAACGAACCTCACAGAGGGCACTGTACTAATGTTTTGTTGTTGCACCTTGTGTTGAAACGAACCTCACAGAGGGCACGGAGTCAATAATGTACTAATGTTTTCTTGTTTTACTAACTTCATTAAACTTCGTTAAGGCATTGAGTGAAAGCTCACACAGAGACAGAGCCTTACAACACTTATAAAAGGAACAGTGTCGGTCTGTGTGGTTACTTGCAAAGTGTTGTTTGCATTGATCAGTGACATGTATTGTTTGAGTAGTTCTTGTTGGAAACATGTCTTTGGTATCACCAGACGTGATAATTTGAAACTTTAGAAGTCATGTTTCTAGGTATATGAATGAAATCGTCAGGTTTACCACGTACATATCTGCTTTTCTGATATTTTACCGTTAAAGTAAAAAGCAAACAAACAAGTAGACACACAAACTAACATAGAAACACTTTAACGAAAACAGAAGATTGCTCCAGCAACAATCTTAACTTAGCATACCTGTTGTACAAGCTTTAGGACGTGTCTAAAGAACCATTTGTTGTCCATTCATAGCCTTGTGACAAAATCGGACTTTGACAACGATAAGGTCTCTGCAACTAGGGTTATTAACGCCCTTGACAGTGAGAGTGAAGGCCTTGCTGGTCAGTACTGACAAGGGCATTCACTCTTGCGAAAGGCAGCCATTTAGTGGCATCAAATAGGGTTATTGGCGAGAGTTATTTCCTTGTTTGGTCAGTACTCAACCATCTTCCCCCACCCACCAAGGGCATTCACTCTTGCAAAAGGTGTTCGGTGCAGACCCAATAAGCATGACGATAACCGTGAACCGAAAACATCCTACCCTGGCTGATAAAGTTGATCCCAGCGACAACAGAAGTTGAATCAATCATAGTTACATCCTTAAGGTAGATGCATCAGTTTCAACACTGGTGCCATAGCCAGTGCTACAGTTGAAGTCACTTCTTTTCCAGCATTTCAACAACTTTTGAGTTTTTCTGAGGAGTTGTGACTGTGTCCTTCAGCGCTGATGCAACTGACACGTGGTGTTGACATGTGCCATTTACAAAGCATTCCAGGAATGTGATCAACAACAGTCTACGTCTCTCTCTCTCTTTTTCTCTCTCTCTCTCTCTCTCTCTTTCTGGCTGCCTCTCTCTCTCTCTCTCTCTCTCTCTCTCTCTCTCCTCTCTCTCTCTCTCTCTCATCTCTCTCTCTCTCTCTCTCTCTCTCTCTCTCTCTCTCTCTCTCTCTCTCTCTCTCTCTCTCTCTCTCTCTCTTTATCTAACCGAATGTATGTACATGTATGACAGTGTATTAGCAAGAGTGAGATGTGGTGGTGCTTTATCTGACTGTATCAATTGTACAACTGGTGTCAAACAGGGTGATGTATGTAGCCCTGTCCTATTTTCTTTATTCATTAATGAAGTTAGTTGAGAAGTTATTGATAATGGACGACATGGTGCTACTTTTATTAACGATGTTATTGAACTGTTTATTTTACTCCTCGCTGATGATATTGCTCTAATTTCAGAAACAGTTGTTGGTCTTCAAACCCAGTTGAATGGTTTATACAGAGCTGCATCACGTTTTCAATTTAATGTTAATATGTCCAAAAGTAATATTATTGTATTTAGAAAAAGGTGGGTATCTCTTTTTTAGGGAAAAATTTGTTTTATAACGGAGTTATGATGCCAGTGGTTAATGTTTATAAATATTTAGGCATATATTTTTCTACTCGTTTAGGTTTTACTTTTGCTTGTATTAAGGATCTAGCTAGTAAGGCAAAGAGGGCATTCATTTCCATTATGTTTAATCTTAGAAAATTAAATAATGACTGTTTTCCTTTGTTTATGAAACTTTTTGACTCGCAAATTCAGCCAATGTTATTGTATGGAGCTGAAAAATCCATTTATTTGCTCTGAAAAAGATTTTAGGAGTTTCTATCAAAACACCAAATAACCTTGTTTATGGTGAGACAAAGCGTTTTCCTTTATATGTTTCTTCAGCTGTAAAATGTATTCGCTTTTGGCTAAGACTTACAGAAATGGATGCGTTCAGATTACCACGTAAAGCTTATAATATGTTGTATATTTTGGATGTGAGAGGCAAGACGAATTGGGTAACTAGAGTAAGGATAAAGTTATTTGAATTTGGTTTTGGTTTTGTGTGGATTAATCAGGGTGTAGGAAACAAAGTTGAGTTTTTGCGTATTTTTCGTGATAGGTTGATTGAATGTCAATGGCAGGATTGGCATGCACATTTGGAAGACAGCAGAAGATATGATATGTACAGTTTAGTTAATTCGTCACATTTAGTTCCTTTGTATATGACTATGCAATTAAACAGACATCTAAAAAGAATACTAACTAAATTCAGATTTGGAATATCAGATTTAAACAAACATTATTTTTATTACAGGGTTCATAAAGAAATTGAGTTATTATGTCCTTATTGTCAAAATGTAATTGAAGATGAAGTTCATTTTGCATTCACCTGTCCATTAAATGATGATCTCAGAAGAAAACTTATTCCTGCTAAGTTCATTCGTAATCCCTGTCTGTTTAAGCTTATAATGCTACTCTCCTCTAGCAATGAAAATGTTATAACATGTTTTGATGTTTTTCTTTATCATGCATTTAAGATTAGAGATAGATATATAAATTAGATGAATATTATTTATGTATTGTTTGAATGTTCAAGATTTCCCCCTTCAAATGTGGCCAAGGCCTTTTGAATAAACCATTCGCTTTCGCATTCGCATTCTCTCTCTCTCTGTCTCCCCTCCCCCCTCCTCTCTCTCTCTCTCTCTCTCTCTCTCTCTCTCTCTCTCTCTCTCTCTCTCTCGCTCTCCCCTCTGTAAGTGTGTGTGCGTGTGGGTGGGAGGGTGGGCGCGTGCGTGTGTGTGTGTGCGTGTGTGTGTGTGTGTGCGTGTGCGCGTGCGCGCTCGCGCGCGTGTGCGTGCTGTTGATCCCTGATTAGCTCGCTGTCTTGTTTTCCTCTCTGAGCTGACATGGATCACACAAACAGAACAAAGCATATGAGAGAGAGAGAGAGAGAGAGAGAGAGAGAGAGAGAGAGAGAGAGAGAGAGAGAGAAAAGAGAGAGAGAGAGAGACAGAAACATATACACAGAGAGGCGGGCAGATAGACATAGAGCTAGACAGACAGAGAGACCACTTCATTGTGACAAAATAAAACACATTGAAGAAGAAAACATTTCAAGAAACAGAGTTGTTTTTAATTCACTGCGGTAGATGGTTAGGGTTTCTGCATAAACAATTTATTGTGTGCGTATTCTAGTAGGTGCATACAAAAATAGACATACGTGCACGCACCTACATACATCCAAATGTGTGTGCAGAGAGAGAGAGAGAGAGAGAGAGAGAGAGAGAGAGAGAGAGAGAGAGAGAGAGAGAGAGAGAGAGAGAGAGAGAAACAAGTCATTAGATGCAATCAATAAAATCATTGTAGCAGTATTAAAATGAAGACATCCCATCAATCAGAACTATCTGTTTGTCGCTGTAGTGAATAATTTAGAATTGTCCATTCACCATTTGGCTCTCACCATGAGAGCCAATCAGAACCATCTGTTTGTCGCAGTGGTGAATAATTTAGAATTGTCCATTCACCATTTGGCTCTCACCAATCAGAACCATCTGTTTGTCGCAGTGGTGAATAATTTAGAATTGTCCATTTATCATTTGGCTCTCAATGCCTTTTTTGTGGTTAATTATGGGAGGACGTAAAACAAAACTTTTCTTCTTCCTTTTTTGTGCGTGCCCAAAAAACAAAATATAGAAAAAAAAAAGGAGAAGGATATAAGAATGATAGCAATGCAGCAAATTTGAGAGAGAGAGAGAGAGAGAAAGAAAAAGAGAGAGAGAGAGAGAGAGAGAGAGAGAGACTGGACACTGGACACTGGAAAACTTTATTTGACAAGGATAAAGATTTTAGGCGATGCCTATTCTTACAATCTGTCCTTGGATAAAAGAAAAACAAATTTAAGAAACAAAAAACATTTGCAAACATCTCTCTCTCTCCTCTCTCTCTCTCTCTCTCTCTCTCTCTCTCTCTCTCTCTCTCTCTCCTCGCCTCCTACTCACTCTCTCTCTCTCTCTCCCTCTCTCTCTTCTCTCCCCTCTCTCTCTCTCTCTCTCTCTCTCTCTCTCTCTCTCTCTCTCCCTCTCTCTCTCCTCTCTCTCTCTCTCTCTCTCTCTCCATACACACATACATTGTTTATACACCTCTCATCCATACATATACAAAACATATTAAAAAAATACACATAGTGAAACAATTAATTGATGACAAGTAGGAGGTGAAAGCAACATCAATCCAAACACATTTAACAAGCTGTTTAAAGGCAAACCAATAAACAAAGCATAAAACTGAGATGCAAACATTCAATTGACATATACCATGCACATCACATGTAGGTGTACACAAGGCAATACAGTTATACAGTGTGCGTTCAAAATGACACAGGATTTAAGCAGGGCTGTACATTATGTTTGCCCGCACCATCTTTTTGTATCGTGAGATGGAAGGGGATAACCTAAACAGGAGTTAAGCAGGGCTGTACATTATGTTTGCCCGCACCATCGTTTTGTATCGTGAGATGGAAGGGTATAACCTAATAGGATTTAAGCAGGGCTGTACATTATGTTTGCCCGCACCATCGTTTTGTATCGTGAGATGGAAGGGCATAACTGAATGGCAGAGGGAAGGGAATTCCAAATTGAGGAACCCCAGAAGGAAAAACTTGATTTGTATTTGTCAATTCTAGTGTTTGGCAAAATGTAGTTGCTGGAACCATAACGATGTGATGCCGGGGTAACTAATGATTTTAGGTATTGTGGGACATCATGCACTTTGCACATGAGGATTGCTTTGTTGTACTTTAACTGTGAATCTAACGGAAGGATGTTTAATTTTGCTTGTTTTTCTGATGTGGTGAGGTTTGCGTCAGGAAGAATAATTTTAGCTGCGCTTTTGTAGATAGAATTGAGTTTTAATAGGTGACATTTGGCGGTAGAATCCCAAACTACAGATGCATAGTTGACGTGAGACTGAGAGACAGTGGGCATGAAAGAATATTTTGCGTTCCTCTGTATCTATGAAAGGTTTAAGGTTTTTTTTAGTAGGAATAGGCTACGCGCAAGCTTGTGTGCTACTTTCTCAATATGGGTCTGCCACTTCAGTTCTTCGTCTATGATCACACCCAGGACGCGGTGCTCTTTAACTTGGTCAATGATGTTATCTTTTAAATAAACTTCGAGATTTAGAGGTTCGTTGTGATGTTTTTGTCTTGAAGTAATTACCATGCTTTTGGTTTTTGTAGGGTGGATGACCATCAGGTTTTGGTCACACCAGGCAGAAACATCATTTAAAGCTGTTTGTAATGAGGTTTGAATGGAGGATAAACGAGCTGCACTAGAGTGGAGGGAGGAGTCGTCAGCAAACAGATCGCATGAGACACTTTCATCTGATATTGAAAGTGGTAGGTCATTAATAAATAAGCAGAACAGGAGGGGTCCCTAAAACAGATCCTTGCGGTACACCAGTCTTAATTATCTTATTATCTGAAACTGCACCATTACTTAACACAAACTGTGTTCTGTCAGTAAGATAGGATTTAAAAAAAGAAACTGTATTTTCGTCCTGCAGGCATAGTGCTAGTTTTTGTAATAATATTTTATGATTCACAAGATCAAATGCCTTCTTAAAGTCAAGAAATACAGCACCTGTCATTTTGTTTCGGTTAATTGCTGAAAGCCATGTATCACAGAGACGAACTACGGCAGTTTGACAAGAATGGTGATGCCGAAAGCCAGATTATAATGGATGGAAAAGATTGTTGTCCTCAACATCTAAAAGTTATACCATTGCCTAAATCTAAAGATATCTCTGCATTAGATGTTTATGAACATGTTTTTTCAAGAGGTTTAGATAGAATTGTAAGAATAGAAATGGGTCTAAAGTTGTTTAGGTCAGAGATATCTTTAGATTTAGGCAATGGTATAACTTTTGCTGATTTTAGACCAGGTGGTACTATGTTTTGTTCCAGGCATGTGCTATATATGAAGGTAAGAGGTTCTACTACGTAGGGAAGTGCAAGTTTTAAAAGAGAGCTACTGATTTTGTCTGGTCCCATAGATTTTTTATTTTTCAATTTTGCGATAAGGGAACCAACTTCGTGAACAGCAAGTGAAGGTATTTTAAATGCATTTCCAGGTTTTATGTTACTGTTACAAAAGGTTTGAAGAGAGGACGAAGGACAGTATTAGTTTTCGGGGTGTGTTGGGTCAGGTACCCCTATAGAACTCTGCTATGTGTATAAAGTGATTATTGAATGAGTCTGGCGACCAATTGTAGCTATTTAGTGAATTGTGCTTGGACTTATGTGTGATGTTGTTGATGGCTCTCCATAAAGTAGATGTGTCACTATTTGTTGATATTTTTTTTGAAGTGCTGTTTTCTAGAGTCCCGAATGAGATCATTGACTTTATTTCTTAGCTTTTTATATTCTAATTCTTTGTTTTCACCTTGTTCCAGTTGCTTTTGTGCTTTAATGTCAGTTGGTAGCGAATCAGTCTTTTCTTTCTTCAGTAATATATATTCATGTTTAGAACGCCCCCGTTGTTTCATAGTTTCTGCTATTTCTGGAGTGAGCCATCCGGGAAGGGTGGAACTTTTAACTCTTTTTGTTCTAAGAGGCGCGTGTTTCTCAATTACTGCTAGAAAAGTTGAACAAAACACATCTAGTGTTTGGATGGGACATGAAAAATTGAAGACATTGTTAAAATGCGCCATGTTAAGATCTTGAAAAAATGCGAGTTTATCAAAGTGTTTAAAGGATCTATAGTGAATAGTAGTGTGGCCTTTAGTTTGAAGTTTAGGGGGTCTGTTAATCCACGTGCATCTTACAGGGGAGTGGTCACTAATACATTTGGAATCTAAAACATTGACATCAGTGAGTAGGGACGTGTTGTTGGAGTAAATGTGGTCAAGAAGTGTTGCTGAAGTGTGGGTGATTCTAGTAGCCGTCGAGATAAGCTGCTGAAGGCCAAATAGAGCAGTAGTTGAATGCCAGGAATTTTGGGGCTTAAACAAATCATAATTAAAATCCCCTAATAACAGGATATTACTGTTGTTTACTTTAATATTATCCATCATGCGTACAAAGTTATCAAGCCATTCATATGAAGAGGCAGGATTTCGATATAAATATCCTATTAATAAGGGCAATGTTTTGGGGTATTTTATTTCTAGCCAAATGCATTCTATATCTGCGGTTTCAAGGTCTAATCTCCTTCGAGCAACTTGAAAAATACTGTTTTGAACGTAGACTGCTAGGCCAGTTTCGGCTGGCTTTGATGCATCACGGAGGATAATATTGAAGTTGGGGATGGTGAGCATACTATCTGGAATGTAGGAATTAAGGCGGGTCTCACTAAGTCGTAAAACATGAATAGGTGGTGTGTCATCTAGAAGCAAACATATATTTGGCAGTTTGTTGTATAAGTGGTAAACATTGAGGTGTGCAACAGTAGTTCCATTATTATTATTATACATGTTCAAAAAGTACAGGATTATCAGTTTTATGAAGGCAAATTATGCTAGGGATTGGAGACAGAAAATAAGCTTTTATACAGACAATTCACATTCATTCAAATCAATGACAACCACAAAACAAAATTAGTACACTACAAGCAACAGGAAAGAAAAGACAAACGTAGGTAGGTCAATTAGGCCTACTTATTAAACCAAAGCCACGGAAGCACCCTAGAGCGCCACACTTATAAAGTCTCTTCAAGTTCAGTTCAATTTCAGCCACTAGGCCTACTGGACGCTCCACTCAACGGGAGGTAGCCACTATCAGCAATTAGAAATCAAGAGGAGTTCTGTCTCAGCATTGCCGGCACTATGTTGAGGGAAAAACAACGACCAAATCCGTTCAATGTGCCTCTGACCTAGGGAACAGGCATACTATGTGGGACATTCTGTACATATAAGATGGTGACAGACGATCCCTTGGTCGGGTTTTACGTGGGGGAGGGGGGGGAGGGGG